>JAJQOW010000368.1:80000-124498 GCA_037975125.1 Latrodectus hesperus | reverse complement strand
ATATATATATATATATATATATATATATATATATATATATATATATATATATATATATATATATATATATATATATATATATATATATATATATATATATATATATATATATATATATATATATATATATATATATATATATATATATATATATATATATATATATATATATATATATATATATATATATATATATATATATATATATATATATATATATATATATATATATATATATATATATATATATATATATATATATATATATATATATATATATATATATATATATATATATATATATATATATATATATATATATATATATATATATATATATATATATATATATATATATATATATATATATATATATATATATATATATATATATATATATATATATATATATATATATATATATATATATATATATATATATATATATATATATATATATATATATATATATATATATATAAATATATATATATACATACATATATATATAAATATATATATATACATATATATATATATATATATATATATATATATATATATATATATATATATATATATATATATATATATATATATATATATATATATATATATATATTCATACATATTATTTTTATTTTATATCTATACATAAAATTTTTTTCAAAATATTTAAGCTTGATATCAGTACCATACAAAGTTAAAACCAACTAAATCCGATTAAAGTTCCTCCATATAATCCTCTTCTGTTGGGATGTTAAGATAATCTTAAAATCGATTTGTGTGATTCAGTAGGTTATAACTGTCATCTAACCGTCACAAAAATGTGATATTTTTAGCATCATACAGAGTCTTTTTTATAGGAATTACAGATAAAAATATTATTTCTTTGAGAAATATATTCTCCATAATCTTTTGAAAAAAAGAAACGCAAGAAAAATAATTCATTTTGGTAACTTCGATTTAAAACGTATTTTCACGTTTTTTTCAATTCTCTCAAGATATTGCCATGCCTTCTCTTTTCGAATGCAATTTTTAGATGTTTCAGATGAATTTTATTTTACTGGTAAAAATGCGATCTTCTACCTTCACAATCCAGAAAAAAGTTATACCTGATAATCCTCCAACTTATTAATATACCATATTAAATGTTATACTATATGCACTTGTATGAGAGACATCATTCATAGCAACATTTATACATGATATTATTTAACTTGCTTTCCAGAAAT
The DNA here is from genome assembly GCA_037975125.1 of Latrodectus hesperus. Taxonomy (NCBI): domain Eukaryota; kingdom Metazoa; phylum Arthropoda; class Arachnida; order Araneae; family Theridiidae; genus Latrodectus; species Latrodectus hesperus. Next base: position 123,263 of record JAJQOW010000368.1, on the reverse strand, counting down.
AAAGGATTTAGTTTAGTGTAAGTAAAATTGTAGTCCGATATATTTACTTGTAATTTCTAGTGCACTCCTTCATTTGATAAAATAATATATGTCTATTATAATTTGCACTTATTATTGTGTGTGTGTGAAATATTTATTTTCTGAAACTTATATTTAGCAAACACTTAACATTTGTGCAGGATATTTGCATGAAATTGGGCAGATTTAATTAATAATAATAACTATCACAAGAAATAAAACTTGATTTAGGCTAAGTATAAAAAAGACTTAGATTAGTGAAAAGTAGGATAAAATTATCAATACCGAGTAGGTTAAATACGTCACAATATAACGTATAATAACATTTATTGGTAAACATAATTGCAAGCTGCACCATTTGAATCAGTGAAAAAAAGATAAAAATATCAATATCGAGTAGGATAAAAATATCAATAAAACATATAATAATATTTATTCCTAACCATGATTGCAAACTACACCTTGAAGTACAAAATGAAGAAAAATAATAGTCTCAAAATTTAAACATTAAAAACACTTACAAAATTATTTTACTGAATAAAAATAACACTAACACTACCGACATCACCTTACATATAGAACAAAAACATTCACACTGCAATCAAAATCATGCTCGCACATACAAATCATTTCTTACAATGCATGAAATATCAAATTTTACAACATTTTGATAGAAATTTTTGATTTATAAAAACAGAAATTATAACAAATCATACTTCTTCAACTCATTTTGGTTAAAGAATAAAAATTTGCGTAAGATTAAAAGAAGATTTTCAACAGCCGCGTTTACATTAGTGAAAACTAGGATTTAGAATTTAAAAGCAATCTTTGAAAAAAATCTTATAATATATTCAGGAATGAATGGAATGAAGATTTCATAGAAGTATAAGTCAAGAAGAATAGTTATCTGGTTTATTCTGTAAAAGTGACTACATTGATTTTGATAACATTTTCTTGCTTCTTATTCTTATAAAAATTCTTAAATTGTTTTATATATTAGCCTAAACAACAAGAGTTTTATCCTTTTATTACCTATATTCACAACATAAAATTACAAAAAAAAAACATTTTATTCCCTGGACAATAAGTAAGCGAGTATTATAAACAGTTCACACTAGTTTTATTTGAAAAATCTTCACATGTATTAAACAACATTTATAAGACAATAATTTGGACAACATTTGTCAATGAGATGAAAGAATTTAAATTAAACATTTCTTTTTTTCTCGATAATAACCTTTAAACTCTACTTCTTTCGCAATAAATCAATACAAAATGATGAAAAGTATTAAAAGGTAACATAAAAATCATTAATTAATGTTTCCTTAAGAGAATGAAAAAAATAGAAATTATGGAATACTTTAGATTATGAGAACTTTATGGAACAAATTTTTTTGTATGTAAGATGAAGTTCTTATAGAATATATTGAACAATATATTAGTTTTCAAAGAAGAGTTGAATAACTATGGTTTACCAAATTTCTTCATTTTATGCTTGTGCAGATCCTTGGACAATTGACATCAACGGATTAAAAGTTACCGTAAACATTAAGATTCTGATAAGAGCTTTAAGCTTATAATGTCCACTTTAGCTTTGATGACGCATCTTTTTACCATAAGTTCCTCATACTAATGCTTATGTTTAGCATGTTTGTTAGTAAGTGTTTCGTGTAAATATTAAAAATTATAAATAGAGAGTGCAATTTTAAATATAATTAATAAAATTACTCATGTATACCCCTGTTTTTTATACTTAATTAAGTGAATAATTTTGGAAGAAAAGTAAAAATATCTATTAAGATTAATTTTGACATTAAATTTTTTTTAATCTAAATTCCTGAAAATAAATGCTTTGACTGAACAAGATATGTCGCAAGGGAAATGCGATCAATGTGACTTACAGGAAAGGTGACATGTTAACCAAACGTTGATTCTAAAATTCTTTTATTTCACTAATACAACAATGCTTGTCAGTTTTAATTGATAAATATTAACTATTTCATCATAGAGCTTCAGATTTTTTACTTTCCTTGCTTTCAGAATAAGCTCCTAAGGAGAACCACATGCACAAATCAAAGGGTAAAGGAGACTTAACTTACGCAAGTTCTATTTATTTCATCATTAGATGCATGGATTAAGCAATACTAGAGATGAAAGGAAGCAAAAAGTAAATGTAAACACGTGGGTTTCAATTGTGTTTGCTTAATTCGATTTCAAACAGAAATCCATCTGAAATAGATAATAGCGAAATTTCTTAACTATCTCCATTTCGTGAAAAGGGATTAGAAAAGTTTTAACTAATGTACTTTTTAAATAATTATAAATTATTAGCTTCCTTTGAAGTTATGATAAGAGTGAATTCAAACATAACTACGCAACTAAATCATCCTTATGAAGTCCATGATTTCAAATCTAATACTCACTCAAATGCTTATTGGGAAAGGACCACTTATGGTAATGAGAGTTGCAAACTGTGTGTAATGAGTTTCAAAACAAATATCCAACAGACGTCTTAGTTCTGCGTTTAGCTCGTTAAACAGTTTTGTATTCCAGAAAGAAACTACATAGGAAAAAATAAGTCTACCTTTTGATAAACATGACAAAATAAAAATTGGGTTGATTTGAGTAAAAGTAAAAAAGTTTCGAATGTTGGCGTAATCAAGGCAATATTCTTATGATTCAAAAGAGATTATTTACAAAAATTGCAATTATTAATTTACAATTCTACTAACTAACGAATATTTTAAAAATTTAAATCGTCCTAGCTGATTTAAGCTAACCATAAAGGGGATGTTCTGTCGTGTTCATTTTTTTCATTTTGCTTTACCTGCTGTTCCATTGTCCATGTGTTAATGGCTTGAATCAATGAAAAGCGGCTTCTCAAAACGATGCCTTGCCCTTACATAAGAAATCATTTTATTAACAAAATGAACTTCGAAACTATTCTCAGACATTCGGTGGTAAATTCCGCCTTGTTTGCTGCCGCTCCGAGAATGCGATTTAAATTCAGGCAGCAAATTCGTCAACGGATATGCGAAGACTTCTCAATACAATATCATAATTAATTATTTATGATGCAGATAAAGTATTATCTGACGTCATGGATATTTTAAACCAATAAGAATCGTAATAATTGGCATAACCAGGATCTCAACTCTGTAACGAAAGAAACCACTACTTTATGATTATAAATCAAAGTTTATATTTTTAGTAATTCGAAAATATAAATCTGTATTCAGACTTTTTTATATTATTTAAAATTTTTAACTTTTTGATTTCTTTTTAGTCTAATGTTTTAATATTATTTTAAATTTCTTACAAGTTATAAAATAATCCACAGTTATTTAAAATATATTTATTAAATTACTTGTCAAAGTTAGTTTTCAAAATTAACTCAAACCTTTCATAATATTTATACCCAAACTTTATTTTTAACAAACTTTAATTTAAACTATGTAAAAATATTTTTATGAAATTTTTCCAAATTGTGATCTAGATATTCTCTATTAGCTTATTCTAATCAATAAGTGCTTTCATTGAATTAAATAAATCTTAATTTCAGTGAATTCTTTATTTGAATATCATATATGGTTCATTTGTTTATCCATATTATTAATTAATTCGATATCTTAATATTATAACTAGTTTCCCTATGTGAAATAATCCAATCGCAGCGCTGAGAGCGCTATCAATAAAGAAGAAGTAGTTGATTTGCATCGAACGTGTAAGCACGTGCTTTGATTCCGACGATAGAAATTAATCATTCCTAATATCAATACGATTCGAATTCAATTAATTGTTAGTTAGTGTTTATCTATAGTTGTTGTGTTTCATTCGAGTTTTATTAAATTTTTAAAATAAAAACTAGACCAATTTTAAGCGCATTATTTTTTTGTTTTATATGCGATGAAAATATACTTTATAAATGAAGATAGAGAGAAAAAGAGAAAGTTATAAAAAATGAAATTAATTTAAAATAAAGTGATACAATACTAAATTTAAAGATTAAATCTTTGGGAAGGAGCCAAAATATTTCGATAACTATTAACTATGAAGATCAATTTAAATAATATATATTTTTACATTATGATTGCTTAAAATCTATGAACCACATAACTTTCCAGTATGTATTATTATTCCATAACAATATCAGTAGTTTACAATCGAGATTTAAATTAACTTGTAAACCTCTACCCTCTAACCATGACCAATACTTTCCCCTGTAAACTGAAATACTATACATAGAAAATATCTGGAAAACCTTAACAACCATAAATTCTCTTCAATTTAAATTCTTAAAATAGAATTGCCTTAAAAGTAGCCGGAATTAGTTTTGCAAACAGATAAAAAATGTAGTAAAAATAAGAGAAACATCTAATTTAATGGGAAAAACATTTAAGTTTTCAGGGGATTGGGATTTGAACCGTATGTTTGGAAGATTCACAGATTCCCTTTGGATAGGTGCTTTCAATTAGTGATTCAAGAGAAATGCTCAGAAGGGATTAAATCATCCAAGAGTTGCTTAATCAGCTTGTTTAAAGCTTTCGACTCAGAATATTATGATTGTAAATTTTCATTACATGGAAGTTCTTAAGCATATATAATAATGGAGAAGTAGAACATTAATCAAACTAAAAATTTCTAAATGAATCATATTTTCTACATGCATCTTAAATTATTTTAAATTAAGAAATGTTCTGTGGGGAAAAGAACAATTGTTTTAAGTTAATCAATACGTTTCATCATTTGCTCAAAATTTTTCATTGAAAGCACAATTTAAAAAGGCTGCGTTTTTTCATACATATGTGTGTGTGTGCTTTACAATATATTTATCTATAATTATTGGAAGCAGCTTTTACTAATAAATTTGAAAAGCTTTATTAAAGCAAACATAAAAACTCAAAATGCAATGATGGTGTGAATAAATAAAATAATTTAATATTATTAAAATAAATTCTGTCTTAGTAAAATAAAATTTACTTTTTAGAAAAATTGTTTCCGTCTAACAGTAAAAAAATTATGTCATTTAATTAAGGAATTTATATATATATATATATATATATATATATATATATATATATATATATATATATATATATATATATATATATATATATATATATATATATATATATATATATTTGCAGAAAAAATTCAAGATATTTTAAAACATGTAAAAGGTTTAGACTTATTTCCAAATAAATTCTTTTGAAAATTCAAATTAAAATATTATAAACAAAAACAAAGAAAATGTAAATAACTCTGAGTTATAATAAAGCAGATTAGAAAATTAAAATATTTGAATAAAGAATTCTGTTGCTTAAATTTCTATTTAGAGATATTGTAACAGATTTAGGCTTAACACACACAGGGTTTTATATACAATAAGTTACGATGATGTTTAACTGCACATTTAAATATTCTAATGATGAATTGTAGCTATTTTTGTACTATAAATGAGCATTATATTATTCATTTAAACATTAGATAACTAAATTATTACTATGTAGCTAGCTTACAAGTTAATATGACTCTGAGACTGCTAGACGTTGTTGATAAAGTTTAGCTAGCAACAGTAGCTATTATTTAGAATAGAAGCTCTCTCGATTACTGTAAATATCGCAATATTCACATTTAAAATATAATTCCCATTCTTCCAAATTCTAGTATTTTTATGTACACCTTCAATAAGAGAAATGTAAAAATTATGAGCAAATTATATAAGTTAAATATATCAATACTTAATCATAATTAGGATCTTTTATTCATTTGTGATTATTATGATCTTGAATTCTGTTGCAGGGAGAATTACTGCATATCATTGAGCTATGAATTATTTATTTACATTAGATTATTAGTTATATTAAGTTATATATAAAATTTAAGTTCAGATTGTCTCTTTGACTAATTTTATGGCTTATACTTCCAACAATTAAGATAAAAAAGGACACTCTAACTACCACGTACATAAGAAGAAGTAACTGTATTCATCTGCTGCAAGGGATAAAAAAATAGGATGTATATTTTAATAGATAGAAAGTAATGCTATAAAGACAGTAAATTATCATTAATTTTAGTTTTAATTTGGACATTTATAATGTATTAAATATTTACTTTAAATTAACTTTTGGCAGGGTTTGCGTATAGAAACATCGAAAATAAATATTAAAAATTCGTAATTGCTTTCTCTTTACCTGGTATGCCTTTAAGCAATTGTGCTTAATTCTTTGGTATTCTAAGAATCACTTGACTATAAATTGAGGTAAATCCTCACTAGAATACGAAAATATATATTGAGTTCTACGTTCCCAATGTAAAAAATGATATTTCATGAGAATTAAGAAAATTTATTATCAACAATAAATTTTCATTTACCAAAAAGATAGTTAGAAAATGCTTTCATATTAATTAATAGTATTATTTTTAATTTTAAAAATTTAGAAAGCTGTGGAAACTTTTTTTTTTCGTGGAAGAAACAATTTTTGATATTCATGACAAAGAAGACATATTACAGAAGAGTAAGCAGTTGAATGTTGTTTCAGTCAAATAAACAGCATCAACAATTCTTAAAATGAAATGCACTTTTGCATTAGAATATTTCACGGTTATTTGTTGTATTCACGCGGGACATCTGAAAATACCTGAAGGATCCCACTTTAACTTATTGACAGGATTATGGTCCTCAGAGCAGTTCCAGGTTCATTTTTAGACATTAAAAGCGGATGATAGATGTTGAGTTTCCACTTTTAACATCAAACAAAGCGGATGCTTAGGAAGTTTTTGGTTTCCCAGCTTTCCCAATATAGCCCACCATCTACTTTTCTGAAGAATTTCACTATAACATTTTTCTCAGAAATTGAGTTATCTGCATACAATCATATAATTAAACGCCATATACTACTATTAAATTTTCAGACACTTCTATTTATTACGACTATTGTTAAATATAATTCAATTTAAGTTTCGATTTTGTTGTTCTTTTTATCAGAAAACAGGTTTTTTATCTTTCCTTGGTGTCTCATTATTTAACAATGCTTCCTTTGCAAAATATTCTTATAATCTTATATAACAGAGAAGAGTTTCTATAAGAACAATAAATATGAAGCTGAATATTAAATGAAATAATAATTTTAATAACGCCGCTACAAGTAAAGTTATAAATTTTCTGTGAGAAAAAATTATTTCTAAAGCATTTTTAATATAACAAGACAGGATAAATTTTTTTAAGTAAACAGTACTTTCATAGTTGATTTCATTGATATCTTCGTATTAAAATATTCCTAGTGGTAATAAAAATCTACGTTTTAAATGAGATATTATAATCTAAATAATGCCATAAATTTTGAGTAAGACTTCGTGCAATTGATTGGGGTTATAGATTTTCGAATGAAAGAATTCAATTATCAGAAGGTTATGATAATATTACAATGCATCCTACACGTGAACTTGATATACATCGATAAGACCTTTTATTATTTCCTTGAAAAAATATCACAACAATGAAATTATTCTTAAACATTGAGTAAGATTATTTTGCACAGTTTAAATACCACTAAATCATACTCAGAAATTGGATAATTCGATAAGACTTTAAATATTTCCTTGGTATAAATATTTATTTTGACAACATTTTCTAAATTACAATTTGATTTCGATATATTTTAAAAATATAAAAGTGCTTAATTAAATTCTTGTTGAAACAATTATGTTCATAATGTGGTATCATATAATCAGTTCCTAATTATAATACGCATTAGCGCGTTACATTTTATTCCTAGTTATTTAATTATAAAGTATTTGGATTCAAAAGTTTAGATATATGAAGAAATATTCATAATTGTCTCCCAAAAGTTATTTCTTGGTGGTAAATATTCTTGATATAAACTTTTACGCTTTAAATTATATTTTAATTTTTCGTTCGAATTGAGTATTTGTGAATTGCCATTGTAATATATATATATATCGATAACACTATATCGAAGTTTACAGAAATATATCGAAAGTTACTGAAATTACTTTGAGAATAACATATTTTATGATATTCTCAAAGTAATTTCGGTTCGGTAACTTTAATTCTTTGACATTTTTCTTCAATATGTTTGATATTAAATTTCTGTAAACTTTATCCATATTTTATGTTTTTATAATTTTATTTTTTTAAACTAATTTATTGCAGAAACTATTTTTTTACCAATTTAGAATATAAAATTTATTTGAAATTCTTTTAATGAACATAAAAATATGGAAGATTATATTTGTAACAATGAAAATAGCTTTATTTCTTAAAATTATAATAATACATATATTTCCATTAATGTTTTTTTTTAATTCTTCTTGAAAAATATATAAATGGTATACTCTTATGCTTGTAGATGAGGACTTAGTTGCACAAATGTATATATTTATTATTAATTTATAATACTATTATATATAAGTAATATATTCATAATATTATTTAAATATTTTACCAATTTTTAAATAGAAGTGATAAATTCATATACATAGAAGTGATTGATAGGATAGAAGTGATAGAGTGAAGATACAGAGAAGTGATAAATTCAATTTCAATTTATTTCGGAGTTAAATTTAGTAAACTCAGTATTTTTAATTGTATCATAAATTAAAAATATTACAAAATGTAAAATTTTCTTAACATTTTAACAAATTTTATTTATTAAACATTAATTTATTATTCCTAATAGTCAAAAGATACAATTCTAATCATAAAATTTCATTCTTTAAATCAAAGAGATTTTTATAAAAAAATTTCCCCATTTTTCATTTCTGTTTAATATAAATCGAGATAATTACATTTCATAATTTATATCATAAAAGGAAAATTTCTTAAATGTAGTAACATTTGATAAATATTCTAATCCTTGTTATTTATAAGGATGTAAAAATACACAAAAAGAATAAAAAACAGATACCCCATTAACTATTTCCATAAATAAGTAAATTCTTCCAGAATTTCTTGGACTTTATTTCAAAAACATAATTGAAGCATAACAATAAATAAAATATCTTTTTCTAAGCCTCAATTATAGAATGTTTTACTAAAGTAATCTAAATTTCTGAAATTCTTTTCTCACTCTCTCTCTCTCTATATATATATATACATATATATATATAAATATATATATATATATATATATATATATATATATATATATATATATATATATATATATATATATATATATATATATATATATATATATATATATATATAAGGAAAGAGGGTAACGAGAGATTTGAGTCCACTATATTAAAGTCTAATTTATTATTTGTATCGAAATAAATTTAATTAATTATTCTGTAAAAGAAACACAATTGTTATTTTTTTCATACTGTAAAAATGTGTATTTGATTATTTGAGTTTTCTGTTATCAATGACAGAGACATTATTAAAATCAAACTGAGTTATTGATTTTAATAATGTCTCTGTTTATTAAAAGAATAAAATCTCTATGTTAATATAATCAAATTTTCTTAAATGTTTAATAAATATTAAATTGCATATATTTTTGTATAAAAATATATGCAATTTAATATCTAAATAATTATTTATGCAACTCTTCATTCATTCGAAGTATGATAAGTAACTTCATCAATACGAAACTTATTCATAAATATTTCCCGTAAAGGATTCGACACAAAATTCTAACTGTAACCTTTTACATAATAACCATTATTATTCAAACAACATTTTATTGCTTCCATTAACGTCACGTGTTTCAATTAACATTAATTGCATTAATATATTAAATAAGTCACATTGAAAAATGGATTGATCACATTGAAAATTAATTGGAAAGATATCAGAAATATTTTATAAGACATGTGCCATAAACATGTTTTTATATTAATGGTAATATATAGTTTATATAATTTATAAATGTTATCGATATTGTAACGCCTAAATTATTGTAACAAAAAAAATTATTTGAGCTGTAATAGAGTGGAGAATACGGAAGCCGGGCAGGTGAAATATTTATTTAGTAAACAAAATATTAAATGAAACACTCACCATCAAACTCGGCTGTCATCTAGATACTAGAAAAAAACTCGAATGCAAATCAAGCTATCAAACATGAAACCGGCTATCAACAAAACAATCAGAAAGTTTTCTTTTCCGCCTAACGAATTTTCGGTTTTTTTCCTCGTTCCCAAGAGTCACGTGACGACCGATTTCAGAAACACGAGCAGAGCAACTGATAACAAAGTTGATTCGGGTCAGTATTTTGCCTCTCCCGGACGCCAATCAAGAAGTTTGTTGCGATTTGGCGACGAATCGCTGGAAGTATTTTCGCCAAATCGAAAGAACAAAATATTTGAGTTTTCTAGTATTTCTGTTTTTAAGCATAGAAAAGGAAATGAAATTAATATGAATCACTTTGTTGCACATCCGTTCAAATATATAAAAACAAATGACTTTTTCGCTCGATTTTTAAAAGTTATTTTTAAATATTGTAGACTGTCGTCGATAAGAATTCTGTGAATTACTTTACATGAATTTTATAATGTATGACTGAAATAATTATGGAAATTTATATTTAGTAGAAAATTGTTCTAATATTGCAAATTTTACGGAAATTTAAAAAAAATATTTATATTTTACATTTTTGTGGATATTTTTACCATTTAAAATTGGAAGTCATTTTACAATGGCTTACAAACTGTTTTGGTTCATTGATTGATGTACATTGAGGCTTTTAACGCCATTAAAAAGTATTGTTTCCATTTTTCCAGAAACTTAATTTCTAATTCGAATATGTCCACTGAGAGAAGGAATTACGAAAATCTTCTTATATAAGTCCTATTATTCACTATCATTTGCACCTTTTCTTCGAAAATCAGGTTATTTGCTAAAAAGTTCAATTTTCTTTGATTTGTATATTTATTAGAGTGAAATAATATATGAGACTTATCAGTGCAAACCCTGCATATTTGACAAATTTCAGACTCTGCAAATTTGAAACGATGTGAAAGGGCTCAAGTAATTAACATTCGTATTTCACATAAACTGTTCCACACTGGTACATTTCCAATTATAACATTGTATTTACTACATGTATTTGCAGAAACAAGTGCATGATTTATATTATTTCTGTATAACAGCTTCAAGTCTTTGGGTGAAATCCAAGGAAGATATATATCTGTTCATAATTTTGCTAATTTATCAGCCGTTTAATTCAAAAAAATATCGTTGTGTCCAATTTAAAGCTTTTATGTTTAATATTTCCGAATCTTAATTCCAATTAGGGTATTGTTACGTGTGATCAATAGAATTTAAATCAAGAACTAAAGATAATTTTGTAATGTGTAGGGACAATACTGTAAGAAAGTTAGTTTTATAATTAATATAATGCACTGGTGATATTGATTTATCCAAATTCAAAACATATTTTCCCCAAATAAATAAATTTTATATTAAAATTTTAAAAAATCTTATTTATGTTTATTACCTTGTGTAAACAAGATTTTTATTTCATTACAAGATTACTATTAACAAGATTTTCATACATATTAATCAGAATTTCATTGCATTTGGAATTAGCTGTGAATTGAATGCTCAATATTTTAATTTAAAAGCAGAAAGCAGTAGAATTAAGGTATATTGATTTGATTAATATATATATATGTATATATATATATATATATATATATATATATATATATATATATATATATATATTCATTTTAAATGATTTATTTTAATCCATTTTTTATGCTGTTCGAATAAATAGAATTCAATAAATGTGAAACTATATTATGTACCATGTACCAGCTTGTTTTTTTATTTTTTATTTTTTTGTGCATCGTAGCTGCTAAGTGCATACACGATGATGCCTTTACGTAAATTTATGTATAAAGATCTATTTTGAAGTCATGGAATTAATGATACTTAAAGAAATAACAATTCCTATTAATTCAATATAAAAAGGATTGGTTGTATCAGAGATTGTTTAAATTTTTTTTAATTCAGGAAAATTAATTCCTTTCCTAACCATTAAGCAAATAATGTTAAGAATGTTTTGAACAAAAATTAATTCATATTTCTGATAAAATTATGAAATGCTCAGTTGAAAATGATTAGAAGTAATATTGGTTTATCGGAAATATAATTGATTGAAAAATATTGTGAATATAAGAAAATCAGTCTTACTTCAAAATATTTCTGATATTTTAATAAGCAGATAAAAATAATTTTTATATTGATTAATTTCCATTTATAACTTGATTAATCTCAGAAATCAAAAATAAGTGTAACAGCTGTGCCTTTTTGCATGCCAAGGTCAAAATAACTGTTCCCAAACATTTTCTGAAAAGTTTGAATTATTTGAAGAGTTATATAATCAAATGCACTTTCACCGTCAAAATACAAAATTCCTTTTTATTTAAAGTGTTTCTGAATACAAGAATTGTCATCAAATATATAAAAGTAAAACCATATTTTTTCAACGTATATTCAATAACAGAATTATTTCCTTAACGTTTTTATTTAATAATGTTCATCAATGAGAGAGAAAATAGTTACAATAGCGGTGATATATATAAGGCTATCTTTTATTTAACTCTAAAGATCTTATGAAAAATATAATTTAGCATCTGAAAACTTACTCGATATTGGAGACAAAATATTATCAATTTCCAAAACAAAAATTTTTACTGGGTATAAATATTGCTTCTTTATAGAAACTTTTCCGATAATACTTATAATCAAATTTAACTTCTTTCATCGTAAAAATTTTTTCAATTATCGCTCATTTTAACTTTTTATTGGGAAACTTTGTAACTTATTTAAATAGCGTTTTAAAAAACACTTATTTTTTTGAAGCATAATTTTCGCCAAAAAAAATTTTTTTTAATATTTTGCGATTTTAAACGTTTTTCTCAAATTGAAAAGAACTTATTCGAGAAGTAAAATTTCACTTATTGCTTAAAGGTAATAAGTCAATTTTTTTATCTTTTTTTAATATAAATGTAGAAATTAAAAAAATTTACTGAGAAGCAAATTGGGAAATTTTCAAAGCAGGTAGAATAACTTTCAGAATTCTTAATTAACAAAGCACTAAAATTTTTCTTAATTAATTAGGCATTAAAATCTTTTCTTAAATAATATACTCTTAAAATTTGATTTTTAAATAAATATTAAAATCTTAGAAATGTAATAAGTTATGTTATGATTTAAATCATAGTAGTTTGAACCACCTTTCCGGGTTGTAGGCCAATACCCTAACCACTAGGCTACCACGGCCACACATAATCTATAAATATATTTAATTCTATCGTAAAAGATTTAGGAGCGTTATTGTAGATATTTTGAAAATTGATTTGCAATAGTAAGCAATTTTCGATGGAAACTAAGTAGGTATAGAAACAAGTAAATTTAATTGTTTTCTAAAGCAATTTATTTTTTTTCAAATCAAATATTATATTTAATCACAATGATTAAGTATCATATTTGATTTATACACTTATTTACAATATGGTACATCCGTGTGCATAATATAATTTCGCATTTTTTATGTTGTTACTTTATAAAAATTTAGGTAAGGCATCAAAATTTCAGTTTAATAAAAGGAGATTCAAAGAAAAAGAATGCAATTCAATAAAAGCATATTGTGAGAATTAAGTGAAAATTTTATTTCTTGATAACACTGATATAACTAAATGATTAAAACTTGAAGTTGAAAAGATAATTTTTACTGAAAAATTCACAAATTACATTGCCTATAAAACTTTATAAAATTTTCAGAAAAATGTGAACACAAAGCTATTTGTAGAGAGGACATACAAAGTAATCTTTGCATAATAGGTCAATAAAGGTATAAAAAAAAACCGATTATATGCCGCTCAGTTTTTCATTTAACTGCTTTGATAGGACTAAGTACAAATAATCTATACACCATAGCTTTAATTCTGCTATTTTAAAATAAAAAGAATATTTGGAGAATTAAAGGAAAATTTCGATTTTTTGACAGTGTTGATGTAAAGGAGTGATTAAACTAAAATATTTAGAATCAAAAGAATGCGTTATATACGACCCATTCTTTCTAGTAAAAGCAGCGTTTCTTACCTTTTCATTATTAGCACTCCAATTTTCAATCATTATTATGATCGTGTCAACCTCTCTTGTGTACAGTAAAATGTGTATAATAATAATGTATTTTGAGTATTTTGTTGCTAAATCTATACTAAGAGCTTCATTTTAAACCTTACAAACAGTTATGAATGCTGAATATTTTTTATATTTGGTAACACAGATTTTCACCATTAACAAAAGAATCCGGTGCTATTTTGAACCGGAATCTGCTCTTGTCTCTCCCATATTGGATATTCTCGTGGTTTTCAGAGAAATTCCGATTTATTTCGAACATTCTGGTGTATACGTTTTGAGCATTCGCAGATGTGAAAATATTTTTCTTATAGAGAGAAGAAGGATGTTTGATAATGGCAGTTTCAATTCCTGGCAGTCTCATTTAAATCGATAAATTTATCGCTATCGAATATCGGAAAGTGTATGTTATATAAGTTTTGTATTAATTCCAACTTACAGCAAATATTCATGCAAAAGATTTATTCAGAAACATGGGTAAATTTGTAAGCGGTCGTAAGCAAATATGTGGTGATAATCAAGCATCAACAAGTACACGGACAAACATTATTCCAAAAATAAAATCAAGAAAATTGTCTGAAGAATATTTAAATTTTAGGTTTACCAATACTGAAACAAAAAGAAATTTTAGTAGTAAATCCCTCTTAGAATTTTAAACAGGAGTAGACGATAATTTTTCTGTACTAAAAACAAAGGGCATTCCGCATTCTATTACCATTTTCAATATCATAATATTGTAAAGCTGGTTTATCTGTATTTGCTTCTTTGAGGATAAAATATAGATCTAAGTTAAATATGGAAAAAAATTGAAAGTGTCTATTTCTAATATTAAACCTTCGTTTGAGAAACTTAACTCTGCCAAAGAGAATGGAAGAACTATTACTTTTACTATTTTTGTATGTTTTAATTAATTTCTTAATCAAAACGTGCTACATTAAGTAGAATGATAACAAGTTTCGATTTAGTAAATTGTTCTAAATTCACAAGTTAATTATTAAAAATTATATCAAAATGTATTTTGTTTTGTAAGTGTATTTGCCTTTCTGTCAGTAATTAATTTTTTTAATAACATTGTCTCATAAGATGTTCACGTCCCTTTTTTACTGAGCTGACGCACCCCTAATGGATCACGCCCCACAAGTTGAGACTCCCTGCTTTAAAGAGTTCAATTGAATATTATTTTGTTTGATAGTCATGCTGTGCCATGAAATCGAACGCAGTCTCCGGAATTATATATATATATATATATATATATATATATATATATATATATATATATATATATATATATATATATATATATATATATATATATATATATATATATATATATATATATATATATATATATAACCTTGAACAAATATCAAGAAAGGTTAAGAATCAATGATTTATACCATAATAAGCTATTGCATTTTCAATTCGCCATTGTGATAATTAAATGTTTGTATAAAAAGTGAAATTAACATTATAATAAAGATTTTTTCCAACACAAAACTATATGTGTTAGATTTTAAACTAAAGTCGATAACATAGCGTTGAATTACTGTTGACTAAATGTCTCCAAATTACGGCGAAAAGCTTGTTTTAAAAAAGCCTCTGTCACTCATGGCAACTTTTTTCATAAAAAATATTTTTTTTAAAATTTACAAAGTATAAAACAATGATCAAATCAGTATTTTTATATGCATTACAATAATATATATATATATATATATATATGTATATATATATATATATATATATATATATATATATATATATATATATATATATATATATATATATATATATATATATATATATATATATATATATATATATATATATATATTGAAATTTTATGTAGGTTAGTTCGGGAAAAAAAGGATACAACATTTGTCTTAAGACAATAAAATATATGTACAAATATATGTACATATGATGAAATTAAAAATTTGCAATACCATTTTCAATTATTTTAAAATTTAAAAAATATGGTTCAAAATTATTTATTTTTTAAAACACTTAGCGTTCGATTGAAAAATTAATCTGAAATGGACATTGTATCCGGTGGTTGTGGGTTTAATCAAAACAGCCTTTAGTGTAACAATAATTTAATTATTCAAAGTTAAGTTACACACAATAAGAAACAGAAACACTAAATTAAAAGGATGATTAAAACACATGTTAAGAGTTCGAAATCAAAAGCATAACAAACCGTCTTTCCTTTTCCCCGCTAGGGGCGCTCTCTGAAAGGAAGAGAGAGAGTGAGAGAGAGAGAGTGAAGTGTCACAACATCCTTATTTGCTAATTTAATTTCTAATATATGTTAAAATGAATAAAGCCTCTTTTACTTAACTAGAGATGAAACGAAACCATTTTCTGTTGAAAAGATTTAATATATATAATAAAAAAGAAATCTTTGTTTTATAGATTTAAATTTAAATCATTTTTGTATTTAATTAATTCTGTACAAAATGAAAAATTGCATAACAACACATTGTCTTTTATATTTGGAGAAGTACTATATTTTAATTATTAAAATGCTTGATAATTCATTGGAGCAATTATATTAAATTTTCAAGAAGCTAATTCAGTATAATACGGTATAACAGGGTAAAAAATTTATTTTAAGCTTTTAAATTCGCAATATTAATGATAACTGAGCATATATAAATAAATACTAATGATTCCTAAACAAGGAAAAATAGTATATTTACTATTATCAAAAATAAATCATAAATTTTAATTTAACACATCTTCAATTAATAATATGTAATATAGTGTTGAGTTGAAATACTCTCTATCTATCGTTTTTTTGATATTTTCCAGGTTTAATGAAAATATACTTAAATTTCAACTCCATTTCTTCATCATAATAGCAAAATACTCTTCAATAATTACTATACAATCTTAGACATATAATTTTGTAGCGATTGTATATTTTGAAATGACAATTATTAAATGAGATTAACAAGGGGGATTTAGAAGCCGACAGATTAATAGTAGTTAAAATGTGCCCCACTAACTACTAGTTACACTGTAGCTAAATAATTTAGAGAAATATTAATCCTTATCATGAATTTTTCTTTTAAAAAGAAAGTTTTAGTATATTTAGTACAACTTATAGAATTATAAATATAATAATAAACATATACATGCACATAGCAAAGAAATATTGAAATATATATAAATCATTAGAGAATAATTAATATTTTAAATACATTATATGAATACTTATAAATTTAGCACATACAAACACAGTCAAATCTATAGATTTTTAATATGCATTTGCTCTTATAATAGTATTCAATACATTTAGAAACTCTTAAAAGATTGAGACACTTTTAATTAAAAGTAATATTTGCTAATCTCAACGCATCAAAGCATATTTTAACTACTAAAAAATTTAAAATGAATGCAGATTTAACTCATCTGTGTAACTGTTGAATCTTTTCTAGAAATATACATTTATTGCAGTTCAAGGTCATTTTTACACATTTGATAATTATTTCATATTAATTATTGTTAGGGTAGAATTAACAAAAATTAGTTTTCATATCTCATTTGCATATATAGAGTTAAAATTTGTATATTTTCTAGAGTACCCTGAATCTGCAATGCTATCTGAGTATTAAAAATGTAATTATGTTTCATCTTATGTCAGAAAATTTCGTTAGTGCAAAATATACTCTTTTATACGCACGATATTTTTTTTAATTCTTTTAATATTAATTTTCATTGTATAATATATTTTAACTTCAACAATGTTTTACAATAAGACAATTAGTTTTCAATATATTTTCTGGAGTTTATATTCTACTAAATTGAAAGACATTTAATATATAGTTAAAAATATTACACGAATCACGCACAATGTGAAAATATATATTTTGGAAATTGACATTCTAAGATTAATCTTGTTACATTATACCGATTAATAAATATGAAATGGTAAAGGTATAAATATGACTAATTAAATTTTCTTCTTGCTTACGTTTTTGCACAATTAAGGAGCAAAGAAATATTAAAAGAAACTAAGAAAGACATTTGAAATGTTGATTATAGTGTTACGATTTTTAAGGAAACAAAGTTATCTGATAACCACGGTTAAACATTTTTCTTATGATGAAACAATCTTCTTATCTAAATAATTAACTAGAAATAAGTAAAAAATAAGTTTCTATCACATGAATAATTTTCTTATTCGTATTTTTAAAACTATTAATGTGTTCCTTTGAAGATACAAAGCAAAAGCTTTCGAAACTCATTCCATTGTTTTATTAGAAATAAAATATTTTCAATTACTTTTCCTCATGAACATAAAAAATAAATTAAAATTAAAAGTTCTAGTAAATATTTATTTTTTCAGATTTTAGCTTCTGATAGTGAATGACGTATAAATTTTACAATTAAAATTTTGTTCGCAATCAAATCTAATATGCAACTGTAATTAAATTATATGTTCATCAAAATATTTTTTTGATTCTTGAATATATTCCATTATAATTATTCTTAAAATAATTTGTTTGCTTTCTTCTTTTTTAGATTGTTTATGAAAATTGGTCCAGCTATCCCACTACGTTATTAATATATTATTATTATTTTATCATTCTTCTCCCCGTTATAAAATTGTACTTAAATAAATTCCCTAAATTTTTTTTAAGTTATTTTCATATTTTTCTTTGATACTTAAATTAATAAAAACTATTTGTCTAAATGGCTTCCGTTCGTTTTGCTTTAAAGACAATAAATAAATTCAATTATAAATAATAATAATGATAAATTTAATAATAAGAATAATAAATTTTTATACTGCTCTCTGATGCAAGGTGTAAAGTAAATGTAAGCCAATAAAACAATGTAAATAATAAAATGAAAGCAAATTTAATATTCCACACACACATCCTATAGTTAACTGATTATTATTGATCCTATAATTTACTTCAATGATATTTGATTTGAAATTTGAAGTTAAAATAAAATAATATTCGAATTTAAAATGTACTGCAGATATCAGAAAAAGTTTTTCGCGGATACATAGATTTCATACAATAAAATTATAATTTTTTTATTTTCTTTTCAGTTAAGTTGTTTATGTACATTCCATGATATAAATATGTATTTATACTATCAAATTGTTTAAATTTTAAAATTTGAAAACAAACAATATCACAATTTTAATATCATCAGAAATTGTTTTTCTCTTTGGATTTAGAGACTTTTTTCATATTAAATGAGAGTATCTTATGTGCTTGGTAATGCAAAAAAACATTTGTGTGCAATAGTTTATTTTGTATTATCTTTAAATTTACATTATAGTTACCAAATAAAAAGTTAGTTAAAAAATCGAAATTTTTTTTTACTTTTGTATTCATTAAGATTTTTAAATAGTAAATTAATTCGAAAGTATTAATTAACATGAAATGCATGTAAATAGTCATCCTAAGGATTTAATTGATTGTTTTATTAAAATGTGGCCAAATATTTTGAATTATTAAAAAAAGTTTAATAAAAGACTTCAATAATATATCATTCACTGCATAAATATGCACTTATATATTTTTATTAAAATAATTGTGTTAACTTCAGTATATGAAACAGTCATCGCGCATTACATGGAAATCAATTTACATAAAATTATCAAGTGCACATCACAAAACAATTTGAAATGTTTAAAATATTTCTAACTTAAATTTGAATCAACATACTTGTAAAAGACAAATGCTCTCTCACACGAATTTCTGTTATTTTCAATATTTTAACTCGCATATTATGCTTAATACACAAATACCATAGTACTGTAATAAATCTAAGTATACCTGAGTATATAAATTTAGAGAATAAAATCTAATCTGTATTACTAGTGATATGTTGTATGATTTATTTGAAAAATGAAACTTATTTTTGTAGTGTTCATGAAAATGAAAAAAAAAATTGAATTTCTTTTTTACATTGTATATATATTAAATAGAGTAAGTTAAAAATATTTTCTTATATACTAATTACAGTTAGAAAAAATATAAATTGGGGATTTTTTAACTTTTTCAATCAAAAAATGATTTTTAAGAATTCATAAATATATTATAAATAAAACTTTGTATAAAGAGCGCTTTTATCCTTGTTTATTGAGTAAAGATTTTAATTTTTCTTACTTAAAAATACTATATATATTAGGGTGAAAATAATTAATTATTGTGTCTGAAAAATCTGTAGACGTCTGGGAATAAACAACGGTATATTTTTATAGTCTGTTAAACATAAATATGAAGTTTTGAAACTCAAAATGTTGACATCAGCATTACTTTAATTAGGATATTAATTCGATACGATACATAATTAAACGAAAATTTAATTTTAATTATTATGTAAGCCAATTAATTACAGATTATTTGGAAATTTTTCAATAATATTGTAATTTAATTAACCTATGATGATATGTGATATATTATTGGAGTATAAAATTTCAGGTTCAATATTTGATGATAAGTTGCTGAAAATGAATTTTATAATTGTGTTTTAAAATACATTAGAAAGGAAAGAAATCATTGAAAAAGGACAAAATCTTGGAGGTATCAAAACACTGAATATCACAAAAAGTAATAAAACCAAATACTTGTATTAGTCACTGTGACTCTAGTCTCAAAAGTGTTCGGATATTTTTATTTTAAATATATTTTTTATATGTTAAGAAATTGATTCTTCTTTATTCTTTACATTGTCAGGTAAATTCAATAAAACTATGTTTCTTTACAACAGTTGGATAAATAAATGCTTTCTATTTATTTAATTATTTTTAAAAAATTACAAGCCTTGGTATCCTTGTGATTAGGGCATCGGCGTTCCTTCTGGTAGGACGGAGTTCGATTCCCAATACCACCAAAGACCTACCGAGTACATGCGATACACGTGCTCGTCAAATCTGGGAAATCGAAAGTCCATTGGTCAGTTGTTAAGAAGTTATCATGGGTGTAATGGTCTGGAGATAATTTCCTCCCCCTCCAAATCAATGTCAAAATTGAGATCGTGAACCTTTTGTGGTGCCATTTCTCGGAGGAGTTTAGATCAAAGTCATACTTTCACATTCGTGGTACCCTAGTTAAACAAAAAACTAAGCAAAGCACCCTACTGACTTAAATTCGCATTGCCGTTATCTGAAAATGAATAAAGCGAGCTTGGCTTATCCAAGTGTCATAAGTAACAAGAACAAGTAAATTGCACTAATCTTAGGCTATCTTGAATTTAACATTGTTTAAAATTAGTAATTCAAAATATAAATAAGCTTACTTAGCTTATATTTTCTAAACACATAAAATAATGACATGCATGTTAAATTTTATAACGTCCAACTTCACATTTTTCAAAAAATACTTTTTGAGTTAAGGAATAAGATAAAGCAAATTTCCTACAAATAAAAAATTAATAAAAATTGTTAGAACAGTGATAGCACGCAGAAAAAATAATACAACTTTAAATGTTTTCTCTTAAATAATTTTTCACTTTTGGATAAAATTTAGGATATCTACTTCTTAGTATAGAAATATAAATTTATTCCGAATTCTCAAGTAAATTATCATTACAAGAATTCAATTAATATTACTTAAAGAACTCAAACACAACGCATATTCTACATATTTAAACATATTATGAAAAACCTAAAACTATATATATAATTTTGCAGCTACATATTGCAACTGGAACTTTTCTAAGTAATTTTTAGATTTATAGAATGAATTAGATTTATAGAATGAATTTTAGATTTATAGAATAAAGTAAATTTTAAGAAATTTACATTTAAAACTAAGTAATGGAAATATATTTCATGTTTTAAAATTAAATTAAAAGTTAAGTCTATATTGTTAAATGCACTGTCAGTTAACTTAGAGAACATGCATAATTATTTTATTTCTTAATATTTGTAATAATTTTATTTTTAATAACTGGAAAGGTTTTAATTAAATGCAACATTTGCAATTTTTTCTTAAAATTTACTTTTAAAGTAATAATAATAGTTATAAAAATTAAATCAGCATTAAAGAAATTCATTTGAAATTATTTAAATATATTTTATGTGTTATTTTAAATTATATCAGTTTAAAAAATTTAAAAACGTAGCAGGCAATTTACAAAATATTATTTTAAAGAAAATAATTTCTCACCATAAAAGTATTATTATCCAAGATTTGAATACTTTGTAGTATTTTTTCGACAGTATAATGCAAAATGCCTTGATTTCTTTGTTTAATCTGAATAAATGTTTATGTTATTTTAACACCTATAAAGAATTCTTGGCTTTAAGGATTTCAGCTTATATAATTCAAGATATTGTCTTTTTACTGAGTAATAACTTAATTATAATATTTGAAAAGAATGAAATCGTTTGAAGAAAAGAATTGAAAGTGTTTCTTTAGGAACCTAAAACTAAATAATGAAGTGACGTCACAACTAGATAGTGTTGTTATAACTCTAGGAAAACTATAATAACTATATTTCATTGAAGTTGGCAGCATTCGACGGGGAAAGTGATTCTGTGCTTACTGTAGTTAAAAATGTTGTCCCTAAATTAATTCCCTGTTTTGTTAGTATTCTAATTAAATTTTACAGTTTAAACACTCCTGAGGGTATGTTGTTTTTATTAATTCATTTCCAAAGAAGTATGCTTGTTAAAATATTAAAATAATAACTCAGAAAATTTTGATTTTAAATATTTCATAATTATTAAATATTTTTTCAAGTGCTACAGTTTTAATCATTTCTTACATTGGAAAAATGCTCCTATAACGACATACAAGATTAAAAAGGAAGTATCTATTCTAAAAATGTCTTAAATAAACTTTTTAATGCATGAAAGATTTTATTTAATGAAATTTTCCTTTCATATATTTTTAATTTTTAATTTAAAGGACTAAAAATAAAGTCTAATTACTTAAGACGTATCAAGATGTTTTAAATATTAAAGACAAATTGTTAAATACTCCAAGGAAGCTTACGATACTGAAAAAAAACTTAAAGATAAGTTTTAATTTCATTTTAATACTGTAATAAGGAAAAACATTTTCTTAAAAATAATTCTCATTATTATTCTCAACAATTCATTCATTTATTTATCATTCAAATTATAAGAATTGCTTTATCTGTCACTCAGAATTATGTAGTTATTAACATTCACAAAAATATTCATGGAAAAATGTCTTATACACAATTTGAAAAATAAATGTTCTCAAGACTTAGGTATAATTTATTCATATAAAGAAACTTTTATTTGCTTATAGTAAAAATTTTTTATATATCTCATATATTATGTATTTTAAATTAAAATAAAGTCTAAAATTTCAATTCATTTTTAAAAATAGAAACTGTTTTTTTATGTACATGTATTTCCAGGATATAAAAATATTATTTTATCAAAAACGAAACGCATACCAACACACTTTCAAAGGAAAAACATTAAAATATTTTTACTTAAATTTCGTCGACTGTTTATCCAAATAGAATGTTCTTTTTGCGTATTATAACGCCATGGATACATTGATAAGTGAAGTAATATAGTAAAATTTTATTCTGAATTCTTATCTTTTGGCTTTTGGAGAATGCTAATTTTATCTTGAAGTCTAAAGTGTCTTGCAAATAGTTTATTCGTTTTAAAGTATTGTTACTCTAAAAAATATCGAATATTAAATAAGACCTATTTTGATATAATAGATATATTTAACACTTAAGATTGTTTTACTATATGAAATTGTATTAAAAAATTACTGTAACATAAAATTCATAAAAGGGAAATTTTTGAAAAACACATGACAAATGAATTTTATCTTAACTTCACCACAAATTTAAAGATATCTGTATAAAGTAAGACAATAATACTTAAAGCTAATCAATATTATAAAGAGTATATTTTAAGCTAAAAATTATATCACTTAATAATATTTATTAAGTCAACATAATGAAAAGCCTTTGAAGCTGCTTTTATTCATTATTTTCCTTACTAAGCAATATTTATGCATTTATATTCACTTCTACTAATGTATTATTTAGAAGGAGCAAACTGTTACTTCTTACAATCCATGATACATACGATTTTATTTACTTTAAATTCAGTGTAGACTTGTTTTATCTTTTCAGAATAAATGTTAAGTAATTTTAAGATCGAAAAAGATATTTTTATCTTACTTTTAGCGTATAATGACGAGTGTTATTTATACCGTTGAGAATGGAAGCTTTGTGACGCAATTATTTCGGTGAGGTTGTTGACCTAGAGTTTATTATCAGTGGAAATCTGCTATTAAAAATGAAATAGTAACAATATATAAAAGAAATAGATTTTTTTACTGAAAGTTAAAGTATACAATTTAATATTTCCTTAATAAACATTCATTTTACAAATTTATTGGAATCGTAAAGGAAGTTGTTATTGCTTTTTTGTAAAATTAATAAAACGCTGTTCGATTAAATGACTATGTAAGTAACAATAAATAGTGCATTTTAAAAATTTTAAGCAATGAATCTAGACTAAGTTCTACACATAAAAATTCTCTTTCGGATTTGCATTTAATAGTCACGTTGTTTCCAGATCTCCATAATAAATCTTGGTGTTAGAAGACCAATAATTCAATCTATTATATCTTTTATCAGATAGTAGCGCTGCTTAATGAAACAGTACCCATTCTTGTTGAAATCAAAAGGGATCATAAAAAAACAAGAGTGATTAAGCATTTTCGGAAGAATCTTCTGAACAAATAAATGGTACTTCTCAGGTTCCTAGAGAAATGGAAGGGTTATCAGGTAACAAGAGAGTAGTAAGAAACTGCCTGAACACTCGCTATTCGGCACGTGTTCATATTCCACGTGAATTGTCAAACACTCAATTGAGTGTAAAACGAGTATTGTACAGTATTTTAAAAACATAAATTCGAGCCTCTCTTAAATTCTTCTGTGATATATAACTTGAGACACTTCTATACCTCTAATTAGCTTTGAAATACAGGATATTATTTTTATATAATGAGGGCTATTGTTTTCCAGGTAAAAGGTATGGCTAGTATTTTTAATCATCACGTTTAGAAGTATGAAGGTGGTTAGGGCATCGGCCTTCCATCCGGAAAGGTGGGGCTCGATTCTCAATACCGCTGTGGCTACAAAACTACTACGACTTTAACTTCCGCTGTTGTCGCGTGCGGTGAAAAATGTTGTTCTTAAGAGAAAGACCGCTGACGACGGAGAAGTAGAGCTGTGTTTATGTATTCGTTTTCGATACGTGTATTTCTGTAATTACATTTATGTGTGTGTTGTGTGCGAATAAAAAATTATCAAAAATGCTAACCTTTTAAGCGTTATTACTTCAGTTAAAATGCGAACTTTGTAAGCGTTATTACTTCAGTTAAAAATGCGAACTTTGTAAGCTTTATTGCTTCACCGCCAAAGACCCACCGAGTACATGCGATATACGTGCTCGTTAAATCTGTGGAATTGAAAGTCCTGAGGTCGATCATTGAGCAGTTACCATAGGTGCAATGGTCTGAAGAATATTTCCTCCCCCTTCAGATCCATGTCAAAATTGAGAGAGTGGATCCTCTGGTGGTGCCATCTATCGGATGATTTAAAGAGCAAGACGCCAAAGACGTTCTTTCACCTTTGTGGTGCTCTGATTAAAACGAAAGACTTTCCCTATTGACTTAAATTTGCCTAGCCAAGGCATAGCGAGCTTGACTTGTCCAAGTGTCATAAGTAACAACAACAGAAGTATGAAGGGAATTTATTTTTTTCTTTTATCTTTGATGTTGACTAAGTATATAGGAAAATATGTTTGGATCTTTTGGATAAAAAGAAATTTTTCTTATTGCATATTGGAGAAAATAATGTCGTATTACTTCAAAGGTTTAATGTGTAAAATATATGTACATAAAGGCCTATAATACACGAAAATCAAATTCACTTCGAAAACAACATTACAAGCGTGCAGAACTATCATGTTTTAAGAATTATTTTTCTTAAAAATACTATATATATATAATATATAACAGAAATATTACCTTTACACTAATGATTACAGCTTTCTATCTTAAAATCTCACCAACCGCAATATTGAATTTAGAGTTTCTGAATATAGTAACTATTAATAAAACAATTCTTCTCTCATTTGTTAAAATTCAACATTTATCATAATATTATTACTTTAAAAAATACCTGACTTCCAAACAAGTTTTTTTTGCAAAATTGCGTAAGAAAGTTATGTTTACAAAATTAAGGGATGGATCAAAATGGTCCTTACAAAGCATTAGAGCAATTCTGTAAGTAAATCTTTCAAAGATTAACTGTCTCAATCCATTCATGTTTTCAGAGTCAGTGAAAAATGCATTTTGGACACTTAAATCTCATCTTCGGATTGTATAAGATTTCAACGTTAATTTCGTTTCTAAATTATAAAAAGATGAAATAAAGTCATATAATTTTATAAAGAGAATAAAAAAAGTATTTTTGATCAAGAATATCAAATGTCAAATTTTTTGACTGAGAAAATGAATTGTTATAGTGGAGCATGATTTATCAAATATTCAATTCTTGAAGATTTCTAGAAAACATTTAATAGCATATTCATTATTTGCGACTACTTTCTAGACTTCAACTAGTTTAATAGATTCAAACAATTCTGTGAAATAACGGCTTCTCAAATTATTTTTTCATGACTCGGTTTATTTTACTATATAATAATCGTGGGGAATCATCTTCACATATTCACACTTCACTTTCTAGCTTGTTGGAACATCATACAAGGCATTAGTTAAATTATAAGAAATCAAGCAACAAACAATTTTTTCGCATTGAATTCTATAAAAATTAAATTTATAAAATTTAAATTTATCATGAGTACTCATGATTAGAGGAATTCATTAATGATTCAAATGATGTAGAAGTTTTATGTAAATCATTAGGTAGGTACGCAGATTATCATTGGATAACTCTAAATGTGTGATCGTTGATTTACATTGTCCGAAATTAAAGTTTATAACGAGCTTCGTAAGAATCCTTCATTCGGACAAAATTAGTGATTGTTATGAAACTTTATATAAACCATCAGAATACAATACTACAAAGAGAACTTTTATTCAGACTGATTTTTTTAAAAAAAGTTAAATGCAATCTTGATTTAATCCAAGTTTGAAGTTATAAAAAAATCGGTGAGACAGTGTTTTCCTTTCAGTTTCATTTTTCGATGTTTAAAATGTATTCCGGCTAAATCTACGTGCTGTTAAACAAACATGAAGTATTTGCTATTAAAGAAATATGAATCAGTTTATTCTAAGCAGACTAAAATTGTCGATTTAGAAAACCTAATTCAAATTTTCAAATCACGCAATTAATTTTCACTATCCTTTATTCTATGCGTATATGTCTCCGAGTTATTCTCAAACACACTGCCTAACATTGAATAAGCAACACCACGAAGGATTTGCCAGAAAGTGACGAAACTCGGCATATAAAGAGTGACAGCAACCAACAATGAGTGATTTGTATTTCGAAATGATATGCATAATACAAAGTGAGAACAAGTTTGAAACAATAGGATGTGGGACCACACCGTGGATGGTGATACGCGAAGCAAAATGTCTAGGTGCAGAATCAATGATAGTAAGGATGGTGTCCTGAGGAATGGCTCTCCATTCCCTGTTAACCATTTGCCAAACTATGTCTTCTGAAAGAGGCACTGACAGGGTCTGCAAATGAAATCCTATCATATTCCAGACGCGTTCGATTGGTGAGAGGTCAGGTTAGCGCGGAGGCTAAGGAAGCAGCTGTGTAACTTGCAGGTGATGTTGGCTGATGTGTGCTCGAGCGTTATCCTGCTGATAAAGGGAATTGGGTATCCCCTGAAGGTAGGGAAGTGTCACCTACATCAGCATATCAATCATGTAACATTGGGATGTCATAGCGCCATGAATAACAACTAGAGATGACCTGGAATCATACAGAATGGCGCCACAAACAATGATACCTCATTATCGTATGGTGGGTCTTTCCACCATTGCTGAAGAACTGGATTTGTCTAAATATCTATGGCCCACTCATATTTGGGGACTATCACTGAAGAAACAGAACTTAACTCATCGGAGAAAGCTATCCTTTGCCACTCCGTCCTTCTCATCTCTCTAATCCGACACCATTCCAACGTTGGTGTCTTTGGTGTTAGGTTGATGGCAATCTTCTAAACGGGTGCCATGAGCTCAGGCCACTTGTAACCAACTGACGACAAATTTTTCTGCTCGATATGGGGGTGAGTTTGCTTCCAGCTCTTGCACCGAGCGGACGTGTTTCTTCGTTTGTCTCGCTGCCTCAGCCCGCATAGCAACCATTCGTACACCCCCAGCAACGGAGTTTCGTGATTTGGCTTTCGCGACTGATTAGGAGTTTGCAATTAATTAGTTTATCTAGTTATCACTGTAGCTCTGAAGATATTTATCCCAAGTACAATTGGTGTGAATTGTGTGGCATTTCGAAAAGTAGAAATTTGCTTTTCCAACAACTTATTTTGTATACTTCAAAAATTTTCTTATCAATCATTGTTCCTTTGGATTAATTAACATCATGATGAGCGGCTAAAACCAAGGTAAGTGCCCAGATGTCGTATTATTACGTTCCGTGCATTGATTTCGTGCGTTTTGATGTATAGACTGTGTTGATGGGGTAACTGGAACCGAAGTTATTGACTTTTTAATAAATACATAAAATCCATGTTTTTCGTCAGTTTTTCGCAAATTTTTTCTCCACCTTTTTAATTATTCCTTAATGACTTCGGTTCTAGTTGTCCTATCTTTCTAGAAATTTTCTCAAATTGGAGAGGATATTATTACGTTTCCAAAAATATATAATTTATAATAGTAAAATCAATAGTTCTTTTCCTATAATTTTGTAAATATTTTATTTTTATTCCATTATTTTGTATTTTTGAATATTTTGATTGCAATTCTTACCTTAAAACAACCGTAACTTTTTAATTTTTAAATCAATCCACTCCAATCTTTTTTGTCTATTCGGAGCGGATTTCTGTGACTATTCTTAAGTGTGTAATATTTATCCCCAATCAACAGTTAATGAGATATGGTCTAATTAGTGCTTTAAGAAATTATATTTCTTCTCGTATTTTCTCCTCGTGTTTCTTCATTTTTCCCCTATGTAGATGTATTTATACTGTAGTCTTTTTTTTCTTCTCCCCTTTCCTTCAAAATTCTGCTTTTTGCTCCCTGTTTTGTACCCCTGTTCCTTTTCATCTTAACACTTTGCGCATCGAATTTTCTGCGCTTAATTAATTTTAATATTAATCAGCTGTTTTCTCGGTTCCTAATTGTAACAGCTACATGGAATAAAGTTCTAAATTCTTTATTTCTAAATATGCTTCTAATATTCCCACTTAGTAAGTATATATATATATATTTTAAATATTATTGATTTATTTATTTTTTACTCTTAGTCCATTTTTTGAACTTTATCTTTCTCACGTTGCAAGCTAAGCCCATATCCATGTCTTAAGATTTTCCATTTCTCTTTCTGTGGACTTGTTCTTTTCAGCTTTAGCATCTATGCTTAGGTATAGGAACTAAAAAAAAAAATGTTTTTTTTTTCAATCCAGTTTTAGATTTAATTTTTTTCTTTTTTTTTCTCTTTCTCCCGTACATTTGGACTACAACTTTTTCACGTTCTAGTCTGCCTCTTTTAAGGATGTCTAACTAAATGACTCATTTTTTTATTCAATTGTTATTGTGTTATTATATCTGAAAGAACTAAATTTTTCTTTTACTTTCTTTATTTTTAACTTTTTTTATTTTATATTTTTTATGCATCTTTTTATTTTATTTATTTTGTTAATTTATTTTTTTTATTTTAACGTTAATTTTTATTTTGAGATTTTATAATAATTTATAATTATTAATTGTACTTTTTAACTTTAACTTTTAATGCTTTAATTATTTTTATTTTATTTATTTATTATTTTTTTTATAATTTTTATATATGTGTAATAATTATTTTTCAATGTTAATTTGACAATTATAACTACTTGTAAAATAAATTAATCGATATTAAATATCTTGTAAATAAGTTAATGTTTAATATTTTATAATTGTTTTTTACAAAGGCTTGATATTTTAAACCCTGACATTTTTTTCTATTAAGTTAGGTCTGCTATTTGTTTTGCTGAACTTTTCATTTCTTATAAATATAATAATCTTAATTACTTCAATATAATTCAAATAATGTCAACTTTAATTTCACCTAAAGAATATATTTAATTCACTTAAATTTGAATATTCCAGTAGTTAAATACCATAATATTTTTTTTAATTCTTATTTGTTTGTTTTTATTTTCCATCTAATAGTTATGAGTAGTTTATTTTAATGGAATTGGGAATTAATTTACAATTCAAACCATTAATTATTTTTTCTAAAATTTATTTTTAATTAAAACTACAACCTCTAAGTGGAATTGCAGTACATGGTGAGGAGAAGATTTTGGGATCACAAGTGTGGATTTTTACCCAATTTGTAGAGCAATTCAAATTGGCCCATGTCTCATTGACTTGGTTGTTTATGTTATTATTTCTTACCATTTAAAATAAAGAATGATAATCAAATAATTAACAAATAGGTTAGCCCAAATTAAAATACAGACATGCGATTTTCAGCGATATGCTTATCTGACGGACTCCCTTGTATCGATTCAGGTTTAATCTTTATAACTTTTTTTTCCTTGATTAATAATCACTGTCTATTAAATTTTTTAATCCAACACCATCATTAGAGTTACACTGATGGAACTTTCTACTGAAATCGTCCCATGGGGTTTCCTTCATGACGCTGTCTGTTTTTATAGTTTTTCTTTTTATTATTATTTTACTTACACTTTTTTTATTACATTAAATCACAGGAATTTGACTCATTTAGTCTGTACATCGGATGTGCGGGTTGATGCTCGGGACGGAGTGATCATGGCATCTAGGTCACTTCCGCTGTATCTATTGTCAGCCTTTACAATTATAGTGATTTTTTTCATCAATAGTATATTGTCATCATTACTTATTATTATTTTTCTTAACAATAAACCTATTGGTTTAATCAGCTTTCAGCATTTTCTGAATTGAACACGCAAATTTTAATGTCCGAATTGATTTCACCCATGAAACATACCTACACAAAGGATCCAGGAAACCTGGACTTAAATGGTTTAGATTCAGACCTTGGCACTATTGATAATCTTAACTCTCATAGTGAAGAGGTTATTTTGCACCCAGTGGTAGTAAAGTCAACATCACAAATTGAAAAAAGAAGGAAAAAACAAAAAAGTTAAAGATGCAACACCATTCGCAATGTTGCAATCCCTAAAGAAAATCATCGAATCAAAAAATAAGGGCAGATTCATTTTCCCGACTAAGAATCGCGATAAAGCCCTCACTCTCATTAAAAACCTACAAGAGGAATTTAAATTCGCAACTCCTCAACCAACACCCACCGTCGAAAACATTGACCCAACATCGAAAGAGCTCCTGCAAAATTTAAAGGATCTAAAGGAACAAAACATACCTGAATTAGCAAATGCTATCAAATCCTTAGACAACAAACTTCAAAAGTCCACTCTACAACCTCTAAGGAAGAACCTGGAACCAAATCAGCAGAATCCAAAAACTTATAGTCAAGCGGTAAAATCTCAGCCCTGCCTAATAATAAAAAGAGATCCAGCAGACAATATCGGACAAACATTACGACAAATTGAAAGTGATGTCCGACCTAAAGGTATTTACATGAGAAAAACCCATGTCGAAATCCAATGCAGGAACCATAAGGACGTAACACAGCTATCAACAATTCTTAATAATAAAAAAATTACGGCGGTCCCAAAGGAAATACCAAAAATACGGGTAATTCTTCTTAACACTCCAGAAACCACCACTGATGAATCAATCCTCAACGCGATTCAGGAAGACTTAAGTCTGAAAAATTCACAGGATATTAGGATTCTCCAAACTAGGAAAACTCTAAGTAAATTCAACTTGTGGAACTGGATCTATGAACTACCAAAACCATTAGGGCTAAAGCTCCTCAAAAATCGCTTCATTTTCCTAGGTTTAGGAAGATTCAGAATCGACCGCTTTTTGACAGTACGTAGATGCCAAAACTGCCAGTCTTTCCACCACACAACTACCAACTGCAGGAATGCCAAGTATTGTGGAAAATGCGGAGGTGAACACATGACAGATGAATGCACCGAATTTAAATCTTTTTGCATTAACTGTTTTGAGAATAATAAAAAAGGATGTCAGTACCCTACTAATCACCCCGCATATGATTTCAACTGCCCATCATATAACAACTTTACCAACGAACAGCTAGAAAAACCAAAAAGAACAAACTACAAGCAAACTACTTACCGTAGCTCCACTAATCGATAAATAACTGATCAGCCAATTACTTAAACTAAAATGCCCACTCATAACAGCAACGATACCTCAATTACCAGTAATCACAACTTAAACAGTGCGCCATCTATACCAATTGTACAGCACCCAACTGATAAAAATTTAACTAATTTAACCTGCAACAATATAACTTGTCTCCAAGCTAACTTACAACGCAGCAGATCGGCAATTGCCCAATTTTCACAATACATAGCCACCAACAACATCGATATTAGTTTTATACAAGAACCATATGCATTGAAAGGAAGCATCAGGGGAATTCCTCTTAGATGGAAAGTTTTTCATGCAATGGGGCCGGACAACCCACGAGCGGCCATCATTGTCAATGCACCCTTTAATCCCACAATTATTCAATCAACAAGAGATCTTGTTGTGATTCAGCTGAATCTGCAACCACGTCCTTTACTTCTTGCCAGCCTGTATGCCTCACCCTATGAAAGGATTGAAACTGCTCTTCACCAGTTACATAACATCTTAGTAAGCTATCCGGGAATGCCAATAATTATTGGAGGAGACTTTAATGCGCATAACATACTGTGGGGCTACACTTCTAATGACCATAGAGGACTCCTCTTAGAAGACTTCATTCCACAGCACCATCTCTCTATCGCTAACGACCAGGGCTGCCCACCAACATTCGAAGGCCCTGTTGGAATCGGATGGCCAGACTTGACCATAGTAAACGATTTTGCCTCTAGCCTAATAGATCAATGGGCAGTGACTGACGATGTTACGTGCTCTGACCATAAATACATAACTTTTCGCATCTCTTCGAAATCTATCATCACTTTTAATAGACGTTACAATACCTACAAAGGTCAACACAAGTTTATTCAAAAAATCAAGCCCAAGCTGAATCAACTTAAAATAGAACTTTAACGTGTCAATACACCCAACGAACTAGAACAAATAACTATCCAACTCCTGGATGTTATAAAATCAACGTCAGAAGAGGTCTTCAGTATCCGAAATCCAGTTCAGAAAACGAACCTGTCTTGGTGGACAACCAGCCTGAGGAGACAAAAGCAAAAAACAAGGGCTATACGAAGATTAATGAAAAATGCACCTACACCAGCCATTAGAGATCAGCTACATCTTAAGTATAAGCAACACCTGGCCATCTATAAAAGATCAATTTTAGAAGCAAAATTGCAGAGCTGGTCACGGTTCTGCACAACGAACAATAAAGAACATGGCATTATTAAACGAATTGTTACCAACAAAACTTTCCAGCCCACACAGTTTCAGACTCTCACGACTACAACCAATACTACTCAGACTACCACCACCATACTTCAGGACCTTTTGAAAGCTACTTTTCCAGCAGATGACATTGCAACTGACAATCAACACCACCGCAGAATTAGAAGTCTATCCCTAAATCCCACAACCATAATGGACCCACCCTTTGCATTCAATGAACTAAAGTTTATTATCAAGAATCTTGTCAATTCAAAAGCTCCCGGCCTAGATGGGATAGACAATGTGATTGTCAAGCTGCTCTTTCGAGCAAATGCAACTTTCCTCCTGCAATATTTTAATCTTTGCCTTACGCTTAAGACTTTCCCCAAACCATTCAAACAGGGCCAGGTTATTTATTTTCTTAAGAAGAATAAAAACCCTAGTCTCCCGACCTCCTATCGGCCAATCTGCTTATTATCAGCCCTTGGGAAGGTTTTGGAGAGATTGACCATAGGAAGGCTCAAACATCACTTGCATAAAACAAAATTCCTTAGTAATCACCAATACGGATTTCGAAGCAACAGCTCGACAGAACACGCCTTCCAAAAACTTAGAAACCTAATTGACGAATCACACCATAAGCAGAACTACGTAGCACTCATTGCGCTGGATATCCAGCAGGCTTTTGACTCACTTTGGTGGCCAGGGCTGCGTCAAGCACTGCTACAAACTAGATGTCCAAGTAATATAACATCCTTGATCTTCAGCTTTTTGGAAGACAGATCGCTCACCACGGTTCATGATGGAGGGTGCGTCACAATTCCTCACACCAGGGGATGCCCACAGGGATCTGTTGGCGGCCCCATCCTGTGGAACATCTTCTTTAACGAATTATTAACTTCATCCTGGCCAGAACATACTAAAGTAATTGCCTTTGCCGACGACACATTATTAGTAGTTGAAGGTAATACAAAAGCGTCTCTGCAATCACATTGTAATGAATCTTTGCAACATTTTTCAAATTACTGTAGAAACTTAAAGCTCACAATTTCTCATCCTAAATCGCAAATCCTTATCCTGCACCAGAAAAGAAAACATTTAAAATCAAATCCCAGAATAACCTTAGAAAATAATAGCCTAAAGCATACTAAAACACTAAAATATCTCGGAGTAACAATAGATTGCAAAATGTCCTTCCTACAACATATCAGGCAGTTAAAGACAAAGATGATACCAATAGTTCAGCGTTTCCGCTCCATGATCGCAAGAGATTGGGGCATTAAAAGTAAAATTACTAAAGCAATTTATCTTTCTGTCATGGAGAAAATGGTTACTTATGGCTCATCCTTGTGGATTCTACCCATGACGGTTAGGAAGCAGCGGCAATTAGACAGCCTACAACGCTACTTTACATTATTAATCACGAGAAGCTTCAGGACCACGTCCACAATTGCCCTCAACACACTGGCAGGCCTGCCACCACTTCATCTTACTTGCATCCAGCTAGCGCACAAAACTAGGGTACTGCAACTGCAGGAAACTACTGTGCTGGGAGACCAAACCCTCAGTGCGTCTGACTATGAATATCCTGTGCATAAAGACTGTGTCCATCCATCGTTAAGACTTAAGGGGATACACATCCACAATCTGCCCTCCAAACCCTCCTCGCCAGCAAAAGGTCAAATCCAATTGATCACACCTTACAATATCTATACGGATGGATCACATATTGACGGTAAAACAGGTGCAGCCCTAATAATTTATCATAAAGGCAAACAACTTCAAGAACACAAAATTAAGCTGAGGAATAAGAACTCAGTCTTTCAAGCAGAGGCCATAGCCATTTTTGAAGCTATCAACATCATTGATGCACAAGGCCTCAGATCTGTAACCATTTGGTCTGATAGCTCATCAACTTTGCATGCGTTACTTAACCCACTTCACACATCACCAATAATACATGCCATACAGGAAAAACTAGCAGCTGCAACTTCTCACATCAATCTAAGCTGGATTAAAGCGCATCAAGGTGATGTTGGAAATGAGTGCGCAGACATCGCTGCAAAGGAAGCCACAAAAATTGATGAATCCAAAGCATTAGTGATTCCATACCCAAGATCTTCACTTATCAAACAACTGAAGCACTTCACACTTCAAAAATGGCAGTCTCTGTGGGACAATGCAACAACAGGTCGAATAACCAAACATCTACTCTCAGAAGTCTCTAGCAAGCTAACGTATGATAATCCATACCTCAACCAGCTGCTAACATTTCACGGTCCATTTCCACAGTACTTCCAAAGATTCGGAAAGGCAGTTTCATCTACCTGTATCTGTGGAGCCCAAGGAGATCCTTTCCACTATGTCCTAGAGTGCCCAGAGACTGAGAATTACCACCTAAAGAAGAACTCCCAACAGACCAACATAGAGTTCCTGAGATTTTGCTTGAAAGATCGTCACCGCAGATTACTCCTCACAAAGCTAATGATTCATCTCAACAAACGAGGATTAGAACTTTGTCAGGATTTAGGCCACGATTCCACAGACGATATAGAAGATTCCACAGACGAATCAGAAAACTATTCTTAGTTAAGTTTCTTCCACAATTAATAATTGTGTTTAAATTTTTTATATGAACTTAATGAAATTTATGAACTGTATGTTCCGAATTGTTTGGACTTTTCGAACATTATAAGCCCGCTTTAGAACCTTAAAAACTTTTTGAATCCTATTCCCTTTTAGTACCTTAGAAACTTTTTAAATAATTTATTTGGAATTATTTAAAAATTATTTAAAAAATGCTTTTAAAAGCTAAGGTACTTATTAAACTTGTATAAGCTGCCTGCCTGTATATAGTTATCAACTTTCATATCATGCCATTTTTTTCCTTTTCATAATTAAGTGTTTATACTATTTATAATCTTGCTTTCAATGTATATAATGTTTTTATTACCATAATTACCCTAGAAATTGTTAACTGTCTTTTCATTGATTGAAAATTGTTTCTCCATTGTTTGTTGTATATGTCATGTTATATTTTATTTTAAACTCAGAGAAAATATTGAATGCTATTGCCTGATGCTCAACAGGGCTTAAAGCCCCTTAAAATGTTTTGTAACTTCTTGCTACCAATTTGTAAGCACAATTTCTTTGCCTTGCTAAATGCCACGATGGTGGCGCCCTCACGGACCTCGTAGAGGTGTGGAGCATACTAGGTGTTGGGGAGACGGCACCCGTTAACCTAAAGGTACAGTCCGGGGTCTCCCCACACAGTTATGTATGTATGTATGTATGCTCGATATGGGAACATCCAGGATGTCTTGAACATGCTGCAGAATTTCTTTGCGGGGTCACCATCACCTCCCGTCTGACTCATCGATCTATGCTGATTACTCTGGTTGCACCGGCACATCGGAAACGTTCCTTGTTCCAACCATCTTCATCACAGCTGTTGCACTGTAGGCGTGTCCAGGTGTCTGTCAGCTGCTTTCGGCGTAAGGACCTGCCAAACCTTCTCAGTCCGATTAATTACTATGCACCACGTAAATTTGTCTGCCTGCTAGAAGTGATTCCGTAGTTGATTGTCTGACATTCTCTGCAATTAAAGGCGTCTTTTGCAACAAGAACAAACTTTCAACTTGTGTTTTTCAAGCAGTAATAACTTCACGAATATTACCCACTCTGCCAACTCCTCAATTTATAACTTATTTTACATGCGCTTGAGAGCTGCGTATTTCACATCATTTGCATAATTCGGTAAAGTGTGTCTACTCTGAAATTTGCATAATTTTTCAGCGACTCCTTTTTTGTGTTGCATTTTCAATGTCGGATAGTGTATATTCTAATTCTTCAAATGAATGATTTTCAGAAAATCTTTACAATTTTTGTTTTGCAATTTGTAATCATGAAATTAAATTATTTTTAATTATAAAAGATTTTAAGTACCAGAATTTCTTCGGATATACAAACAGGAATATCAAGAAAAGGAATAAATGTAAGGTATTTTAAAATACGTTGTATACGTTTAGAGATATTCAATTATTCTTAATCACAAATTTAAATATTCGAAATTATTTTATAAAGCATATTGAAATTAAAATTTCTTATGGGTCAGTGTCCATCTTTTAAATACAGCTCAAAACTATTTAGGTTCAAATGTAAAAGTCACAATGGAAAGATATCAATGCATTTTACTTATGATGTTATCCATTGATGTAAATTAATAAATCAATCATAGAAATTTCTAAAAAAAAGTTTAAATACATTATAAATCTGTTATTTTTATTCTAGTTCAGTGCAATTTTTATTCACATTTTAAATTTTCACTTAAATGAAAACCATGTATTTGTCTGTACCCCATGCACGTATATTCAAATTTTAATAATATATAGAAATATGATATGCAAATTAGTAACAATAAGTACAATTTTAAACCATCAAAGAAATTGCCTGGAATTTTTTCCCAAGTGCCAGCCGTTGGAAAAAATATTTAAAATGTGTATAACAAACAACCATTTTCCCCAAAATAATTATTGCTATTTAGTGTATATTGAATTTCTTTTGTAATATGTTACATAAAAATATAAAAAGCTTTCTTGTGAATAAAAGCCACTTTTCATAAAATGTGCTTCAAAGTTAAATAATTCATAATAGACTGTTTTTTTAATACTACTCATATTAATAACTATATATAAATAGGTGTTAATAAAATTGCTATCGATTTCCTCACTGTTGTAAAACTAATATAGTTAGAGGTGAAACATTCATTGTATCTTTGATAATGAATCAGATATTTACGATGTAGCGGCACAGAATTGATAACATCATCCAAAAAAGCAGTTTATTTATTTTACTGTTTCATTTTTTAAGCAAAATCAAATGTAATTAATAACTAACTTGTCCGTGAATTAAATTTAAATGTAAGTGATTATGATGTCGGCGATTAAAGCTTAAATATATAAAATAACTAAATAAAGGAATGAATAATTTAACAAAAGCCGAAATTTTAAGATTAATAATCTAAATAATTCTCAAATATTTTAGATACATAACATCACTATATTTTGCATATTATTTTTATTACGTTTCAAGATACATGAGAGAAGTTTAAAACTAAAAAAGGTGATACAAAATTTACAAGTTTTTATGCTTGAACAATGACATTTAAAATTATATTTCTTAGTACGTTATGATCGTTAATCAGTATTTTGTTTTTTCGTAATCATGCATCTAAAAATAATATTTCCTTTAAGTTCCAGATGTTCTTGCATAGCTAAAAACGTTATACAACATCCTAGAAATGACATTAGTAATTTAAGGTAAAGATAAATTCTGAAATAAAGACATAAATAGAAATATAAAATTTTATTATGCATTTATTGTAATACTTCCTTAATTTCTGAATGCATGTATTAAACGACATCCATAATACTATTATAATTTCTAATATGTTGCAAGATATACTGGTAATAACCTTCTTTAGAGTGAATGAAAATGTATGTTTTTTTCAAATATACATAAATTTAAATAAATTATTTGTTACAAAATAAACCAAGTATTTAAATTATACGCACACATAAATAATAATAAGCATAACCTATAATATATTGACTGAAAAGTAAATAAGAGATGAATTTTGTCTCAGTGAAGCAATCACATCAATTCTAATTAGAACAAGGCTTGGTTTGTTTAAAATCTATTAATCCTTTTTTTTATTTAAAACTCTGGTGTGTAATATTACAGTAATTTCAATGAAGTCATTGAATGCTCTTTCCATGTCTCAAGGACATGCAAAATGATTTTATTTTTAATTATTGCACTTAACTCATCAACGCGGAAAATGTCTTCATTATTTATAATAAGAAATACAGAGGGTATTAACACATTTTTAGCACGACTTCGGGGTCGTTTAATTAATGTTTAAAATGTAAAGACTATTTTTTAAATATTCGATCTGATAGCCTATTTTCTGGACTATAAGTCTGCATCGGGATTTTTATGATAGAAGAGCTTTTCTTAAAGTTTCCAGGGGTGTTGCTCTTTCCATTCCTCTTCTACTACTTTCCAGAGTCCATCTATCGTGGTGAGCTTGCGTTTAGAAAGAGCTCTTTTTAACAGACCAAAGGCACAAAAGTC
Source organism: Latrodectus hesperus (assembly GCA_037975125.1). NCBI lineage: Eukaryota > Metazoa > Arthropoda > Arachnida > Araneae > Theridiidae > Latrodectus > Latrodectus hesperus. Next base: position 83,360 of record JAJQOW010000368.1, on the reverse strand, counting down.
CATAAGTGAAACGTCCGGGGACTTCGCAGGAATACATTGAAAAGGCATAGATGCAATACCTGTATTAGTCTTCATTTTTTCCAGGAATGAAGTGGTAGTTTTCGAAGTATGACTTGTAGCTTTGTCTTGATGAAGATTCACTCTATGAAAGTCAGTGGGATAAAGAAGTGAAATTTCTTCTGTAAATCTTGGACGTAAAACGTTCTCCTGATAGTATGATGAGCTGATTTTAACGTTTTTTTCCACTCTTTTTATTTTCAATTTCCCATTGTAGGAGAAACCTGTGACAATCATAAACTCCTTACTGAAATTTCTTTACTTAGATCGGAACCAAGTTCGAACATTTTTTCCTCGTTTTCCATAGTAAATAGACCTTTTTTGTATCAGTCATTTAGGTAAACCCATGCTTCATCAAGGGTCACAATGTATTTCCATTTATCTTCTGCTAAATGGTTTTCATGCAAGATTCTACAAAATGTTTTGCGTTGAACCACATGCTTCGGCAAAAGCATTATGTTTTTTAGCTTTTTTAAGTTGTAAATCTTGATTTATTATTTTATTTATTGTTGCTACAGATGTATCTAAAAACTTTGCAATTGATTTCTGTGTTGGCAGATTTTCTCTTGTTACCAGCAATTTCACTTTAGAAACATTTGAAACAGTACGTACCTTTTTCGGAAATTCGATTGGAGTCTTCTTTTCATGTAGAAATATTAATTGATGGTTTTTACCTGTCCGATTAATAATGTTGCTTATTTTGCACTTAGGAATTTTAATACTATGCATTTCACAACATTTTTGAATTCTGGAATTAGAATATTTCTCTTAGGAAAGTGCGAAAACATATCCTTCAATCTACAGCTTGTTTACGTGTGACATTTTGAAAGAAGAATAAATTTAAAAGTAGCAGACACTATTTCTCATTTCAAATAACAAGCTGTTGCTAAAATTGTTTAGTCGAAAACATTTACTTTTTTAAGTTCTTTATCGAAATCGTTCTAAAAATGTGTTAATACCCTCTGCAAAAATCTTAAAAATTATATAAAGAATATTTTTTATTTCAATATAAGTGTATGTGTTACAGGACTTATAAATAATTATTTTCTCTTTATTTATTTAAAATTGTTATTAAATAAAAAATAAATTATAAGTTGTATTTAAAATATAAACGAAATATGATTCAAAATATTTTCAGTTCATTTGTGCATCAGAATTACCAGGATTGCATATTATTCTTATTTTTTAATTACATATTATCTCCTCTAACATTTCCCCACCAAAATGTTTGTGGCATAATCATTTTGTGACTTACCAGTAGGGAACTAAAAAATTGTTTTTATTTATTTTTTTTCGAAGAATGCGAAAGTTAACTGCACCGATTTTTCTTCTCAATAATATAAATAATAATAACTTGTCATTGATTTGTGAAATGAATTTCTTTCATTTTAAGAATTTGGTGTATAATTAAAACCGAAAAAAATAGTAAAAACCTGATAACTATCCTGAAAGCAACTAAGCTACTTAGTAGCTAGAAAACATTTATTTCTTTACACTTTTCCGTTTTGTGTATCATAGAATTTTATCAGTTTCTGTGATAATAAAAAATGATATTTAAAATAATTCTTATTTAAGATATACTTCCTGAAACGCTTAATGTAAACATAAAACAAGGCTAGGATTTTCTATAAATGTAAAAGAACTACTTTTTTACTTTGCAACTATCAATTAATGGAGAGGATATTGAGCTAATTTTTCTTTCATTTTTTTGCTAATTCAAGAATGTGTGATTGAGCAAAAAATACTTCTCGCTACACCATAATTGATAAAGTACACACTTCTGTTGTAAAAAAGGCTCTGTACTTTTTTTTTTTTAAATTTGTGTTCATGATTTTTTTTACTTATTATTTCTCTCTCTCTCATCAATAAAAATTACCGTACACTTGGTTAATGTTGCAAATTTTAATTAGACTGAATCATTTAAGCAAACTTTTCCTCTTTTAAGTCGCTTTGATTTTGGAAAGTAATGGATTAAATTTCTAAGGAATTCCTTGAAGTAAAATATTTGATATAATTGAATATTTTCATTTTAAAACAGGAATTAATTTATATATTTTTTATTTTAGGAAAAACGTAATCTTTATTGAAAATATTTTCCATCGTTTCATGTAATAAATATTAAAAGTAAAAAAAACTGTAAGTTTTATCACTTCTAATATTACAATATATTACAAAATGCAAATTAAAAAATTCTTCTTAGATGATTTCAATTTCAATGAAAATATACCAATTTCAATATATTATTGTCTTTTAAATTTATTTGTGCTACTCTCTAACATTTTTAAATTTCATTATACCACCGTAAAATTTTTTAGTGTAAATATTAAGAAAACATTTTAAATGAATATTTTTATTCCTTTTTGTGAAGTTAAAAGAAATATCTTGTAAAGTTAGTAAGTAATTTCCAATCCATGAAATATAGTTTTATGTAATTTACAAGAAGTATGATATCTACAGGGTAACAGCTTTTATAAAATATAAATTTACGTTTATAAACTGTACATATTTATGAGATATTATTTTTGGTGATGTTATTTTAAGCTTGTTTATTAGAAAATTCTGGAAATTTTCTAATAAAATTGCGTAGTATGTTTTTCATAGTTATTTATCAAAATGATCGAAATAACGATTATTTTTTATTCTTAGATTTATAAGGCCCCGTATAATTTATAAGATTTATAAGATCCCATTATATGCTTAAGGAAGCCTTTGTTATTATCGTGTAAGATCACCTTTAGCTTGTAATACAATTTGGATTCACTTAGAAATCAATTCATACAAGTGCTGAATAATGTTTAGAGATATATTGTAAACACAGTTCTTCGTGCAGACATTGTAAAATTTCTGGAAGGAAGAATTTTTCGGTCAAGTAAAGTAGCATCACATTATTAAAATAATTATGAAAATCATGAAAAACAAATTCTAATAAAATAATTTTATAAAAATAATTTTAATAAGCACATAGATGATTTAAAAGGATTTATAAAAATATAAACTGTTGTTGATGATATTAATTGCTTAAAAATACTTATAATGCTAATTAAATAAACAATACGCGATGCTTAATTTTATTAAATTTATTTTTTTGTCAGTAAAATACTCTTTTGTTATAAAATTTTTTTAAGATTCGATACTGTTAAAATTAATGAAAATTAGAAGAGCTCGTAATTAAGAATATAAAATTTAATCTAATAATTCTATTATTTATTTATCGGTTGGTAGTTGTATCAAAATCATTATCTTTGCTGTATATATGGAATTTGCTTTAAAAAATCATTTTTTGGTAAGTGCAAGTAAATTCTT
>JAJQOW010000368.1:0-77500 GCA_037975125.1 Latrodectus hesperus | reverse complement strand
TATTTTATATTGAAAAATAATGAGTTAAACAGTATTTTAGTATGGATGTGAAAACCTTTCAAAGTGATTACTGCAGAATTTTTATCTCTTATTTCAATATATACATAAGAATAAATTCTTTTTCAGAAATATTTTATCCATGGCGATTTTTTATAAAAAAATAAGCAAAAGAAATACATACAAATGATATATCCTGAAATGTAGCAGCAAATATTTTGCTTATAAAAAGCATAGATAAGTAAAAAGAAAGATATTTTTATAAATACCCTTACTGTTGCAGGCATTAGCATCACAAAAATGTAACTGAAATGTAAAGCGAGAAAGAAAAAAGAAATATAATAACAAAAATAAAAGGTGCATTATTCTGTGTATGGCTCATTAAAATTGTGTTGGAAATTTCTTTTTGTTCCTTTCCATGTTGTTTTTTTACAAGCATAATTTCTTGAAAGAATAGTTTTTGCTAAAATACCTTGAGCATAAAATTAATATAGGATTTTTTAATCAAAAGTTATTCGAAAGGATTTGTGCACTGGTATTATATAAGTATTTTCTTTTAAAAAAAGTAAGTATTTTTTTTTCACATTTGCTTAATCAAATCTGAATATAAAAATAAAAACTTATGATAAGCAATATAATAATGCAATAAAATAAATTTTATTAATATAATACATTTAAATTTACTTCCACAAAAATAGATGTTTAAAAGAGTTTATTTAAAATTTAATCCAAATCACTCAAACTTATCAAAATGTAATAATACTTTAGATTAAAAAATTCAGAGGTACTTGATTATTTTTCCATAAAGTTTGCTTATATTCAGGTAATATTTAGATATTTTAATTCATTTGAATTGTCTTACGATTATTGATCAGAATTTGAAAACAATATATTTTTAATTTAAATAAAAAAACAGTATATATATATATATATATATATATATATATATATATATATATATATATATATATATATATATATATATATATATATATATATATATATATATATATATATATCACAACTTTTTTTTTTACTTACAGGCACTTCTACGTAACACTTTAAATACCATTTTATATAAATGTATGACTATTTATCGGCATTGTTGTTATCGATGATAATTCTTATTTTTAATACAATTCTTAAGTATAATTTATTTAATTTATTATTTAAAAAGTTATTTTATCTAAAGTATTTCCAATTTTATAGTACATAGGCATAGTTTTGTAATAGTTATTTATTGAATGGATATTGTAATTATTATTGTAACAAGTTTGTTCCCTTTTGCTCAACGAACCATTGGCTCAGTGGTTCCGTCCCAGGCCTCGGTATGTTGCTGTATATTACTTTAATTTATTTGTTAATCTTTATAGATAATTCTCTCAATTCTAGTTTGTTCTCTTTATTATGTTTATTAATTAATTATTCAATAATGTTCTGTTTTGATTGGACGCATGCATATTGATTCTTTCGAGAAAGTTTCTCGAATGTATTTAGGTTGATGTACCTGGGAGATAGGTGAAACAAATTCTCGTGTTGTGAGTTCTAACTTGCTTGTCATTCCTTGGCTCTTGTTCTATCACCACTCCCTAATTGAGGTTTCAGCATCTCCATCTGACAATATGAATTCATATGAATCAATGATCACCCTCCTAATCTATGATAACAAAATAGCTACACGCCTTCTATATTCAGCCATTAAAACAATAAACTTACGAAAGATTTAATTCTTAAATCTAATTCTGAAATTTTTTTAGAGATATTCAATACTTTCTCTTTTAGGTAAATATTATGATTTAAAAATTTTATTGTATTAGTTTTTATTCTCTTTCTATAGCATTTATTTACATAATTATTTCATAATTAATTTTACTTAATTACGCCTTATTTAAATTTATAGTTCGTTTTATTTTTTTAATTGTGCATGTGTATTATTCGATAATTTCAATATCAATTGAACATTATATATTATTTTATCCTCCTTAAGTTTATATATATTTTTGTTGAATTCAAAAATAGTTAATACATTAATTTAAAAGCAGTTATCTTGTAATCATTATTGACGTTGAACAATTTTTAATGGGTTTTTTAAATTGAAATAAACATGTAGTTTATTTTTCATGCTCGTCATTGGAAATTATTTTGAAAAATATAAAATACATTGAGATAGTTATGAACAAAACGTTTTAAAAATAAATTTTCTTAGACTGCATTAAATATTAGTACATAATGTTGAATAGTAAAGATGTGAATCGCTGCGTTATATTTGAAATGCAAAACTTAATAATTAAATATTTGTTGTTCTTATTTTCATAAAAACTAACAGGGTTAAAATACCACAAAATGTTTAACAGGGTTAAGCATTTTTTTATCAATTTAATATATTAAACAAAATCCGGGTTGTTAAGTTGTTTATCTACAAATTAAATTAGGATTTTGAAATGAATAAATTAGAGCAATCATATTTAAATCCTCAAAAATATTTTTTTTTATTATTTACATAGTATAATTTTAAATTATTTAATTTAAATAATACAAAAATATATTCTAATAAGAATAAGTTTAATATATTATAGAATTGCATCTGTGAAGTTAATTTTCCGTCTAAGCTTAAATTCACTCATGTCCGTAAATTAAAGAAAATTCAGAATCACACAGAAATAGAACTTCAAAAAAAATTTCACGCGTAGAATTATCACATACTACTTGAAGAATAATATGCAAATTACAAGAAACCACTAGATGGCACCGATAGTATGTCACAATGACGATAGTGTAAGAGAGGGGTATATAAGGAATGGTTGCAAAGAAGTAAAATTGTTCACAAGCGCTTTAAAAACCTTTCAGTGCAATAACTGCATAGTTATGGCACAAAGGAAGCATTTGGATGATGTTTCACGTGGTAGAATTATCGGCCGTCTGGAATGTGGACGTACCCAGCTGGAAGTATCCGAGGAACTTGGAATCACCCAGAGTGTCATCTCCAGGCTTTGGCAACGGTTCCAAATGAAGGATGATGGTATATGAGTAGACGTTACACCACAGATCGCCCCCGAGTTACAACGCCAAATGAGGACCAGTATTTGGCAGTTACTGCCAAAAGAAACAGACGGAGCATAGCATCAGACCTGTCTCGACAGCTCTCTTCAGCTACTGGTACGACAATTTCAAGGTAAACCGTGTAGAGACGCTTAGGGCATATTGGTCTGTATGCTCGTAGGCCTGTCAGATGTTTTCCTCTTACCGAAACTCACTGTCACCTGCGATTAGCCTGGAGTAGACAGCATTGTGGACACCACAACAGTGGTCTTGTGTGATGGTTTCCGACGAGTCGAGGTTTATTTTTCAGTCTGCTTTTAGCCGGACTTTCATATGGGCGGGGCAGGTACCCGTTACCACAAAGAGTATACAGTACATCGTAGGCCTGTCAGATGTGTGTTCCACTTACCGAAACTCACTGTCGCCTGCGATTAGCCTGGAGTAGAGAGCATGCATTGTGGACACCATAACAGTGGTCTTGTGTGATGGTTTCCGACCAGTCGAGGTTTATTTTTCAGTCTGATTCTATCTGGACTTTCATATGGGCGGGGCATGTACCCGTTACCACAAAGAGTACACCATTGAACGACACCGTTACGGTGGTGCAGGATTGCTCGTTTAAGGAGCGATTACTCTGGGTTCCAGAACTAGCCTGCATGTTCAGAATGTAACTACGAAAGGACACATCTATCCTAAATTTATGGACATGAGTGTATGTTGATAAATATATTATCTTAAAAAAATGTTCAAACTCCATTAAATAAAAATGTCAAGTAATGTATTATTTTCATATTATATGCATATAATTTAAACACAAATTCAACAGTTATTATTAGATAAATGATTAGACGATGATTAAATTTTCCTTAAACTTGAAGTAATTAGAATTAAATTGTTTAAGTCTTTTCAAACAAAAAATGAATTTAAATGATAAATGACATAAATATTTTTAAATATTTCAGTCAAGTGATTTCTTCTAACAAGAGCAATAGTAAATATTCTTAAAAAATAATTTTAAACTTACATAATATCTAATGCCTCGCAAAAATTATTGAGGATTCTTTTATGCCTTTTATAAAAGAACTTTTTAGATATCTTTAAATGATATTATGTACAATCATAAACATAAATGTATTTCAATTTATTACATGAATCAATTATGTACGATTACTTAGTTGTTTTGGGCATGAATCTACTATAAAAATAGTCAAAATAGATTTTAAGATTTATTTTTAGCAGATTTATTACTGATTTCACAATTCACAAAATAACGAGTGTGTCTCTCATTCGTTTTAAATTTACCGATAGAATAAAATAGAAATTAAATCTTTATAATACTTTTAAATCCAATAGGTATACATTAATAAGCTTGATACAAAACATATATTTTTCTTTTCATTATTTTTATATTTTAAAGCACGAAGAGTTCCAACTTCAAGTGAAATAAATTCTAACCATAAATATGAATTACTGTATATAATATGAGTTTCGGATACATTTTAGCCAAACACTATTTTTGATTTACAAAAAAGAAACATAGGTAAAACATTCATACTGAAACTATTTGTATGAATATATCTAGATTACTAGCCTACTTATAATCTGGGAGAATATTATACCAGAAATCTCTTGATAGATGTAATAATATACATTGTTTTTATATAGCATTGAAGTGAAGGGAGACTTTTGAAAAAAGTATACTACACACAAAGCCCTTAAAGTATTGTTTAACAAGAGAGGTATAAGGAGAAAATTCTGCCAATTATCGAAGAAGTTATTTTCATTATATTATTTGCTCTTATGTCTTATTTATTTAAATTTTCATAAAATTTTTTATTGAGTTATTTTTGTTATTTTGATATGAAAGTAAATAGAGAGTGTATGACATGTGATTTCCTAAACTTTTATTAATTTCTGTAAATTTTTGATAACTTATTCAAAGTGCTATTTCAGATAGATTAAAAGGAATCAGTTTGAAATTTTACTAAAACGGCCATAAAGAATAAAGTTAAAAATTTTAATATTACTTTATTGTGAAATACATGTATATTATTTACACAAAATAATTTATCAATGATTATACAATGTTCTCCATTGCCAAATTTTCTAGAAAAATAAGTATATTTTAATTTAGAGAACATCATAAATAAAAACATATCTTTCAAAATAATCACTTATGCTCGAGTTTTTCTTAGTTTACAACAAGGCTATTATAAAAATCGTGACATAAGCAAATCTTTTTATTTGTGCATAAAATACTCAAGTTAAGTTTGAAACCTCATTTTATTTGAGGAAGATAGCTAAAAGTATGCAAATAATTGCGTTCTTACTGACATAAAATCTTTCTTTTTCAAAAGAATAAATATCTTATATGTGTTCAGAGATACAGTTTAGTTTTTCTTGACTTGTCTTCGCTTTGTTTTTGTTGTCTATGCAATCAAAATAATCTGCGCTTGCTGTGTTTCTATAGAGAGTAACTTTCAGTTGAGAATCATTTAGCGAAATAATTAGTTTGGAAAATAATTACATTCATTTATTGCGATAGATTCAATAACGAATCATTGTATTAAAAGTATTACATTCCTATGAATAGGATTTTCTTGGTATTCCATAACTGCAGTTTCCGCGAATAAAAATCTCATTTCCTGTAACTTTTCCTAATTTGAAAGTTAAGTATACTTTAATTAAAGTGAGAAAAGAGAAACATTGAGGTTTTAGGGAATATATTCTTTTAAATCTTCTAAGTTTAACAATTTGAGAAATCGAGTATTTTAATTTTTGCTTGCTTAAAATACCTACTTGAAATAATAGTAAGCTAAAAGAAGTAATAACACTTACATTTATATCATAAAAATGACGAAGCAAATTTTAAATACAATGCAACTAATAATACAAAAGTAATAATATTTAATTATCAGTAACACCTGTAATTTATAAAAATTGATACCTTTGTCCAGTTTTAAATAAAATACTATATAAGAAATTTCGAAGATAATTTCTTAAACTCTTATTTTCTATGTTCGCTGGATTTTTCTCGAGGTATAACTTTAGAAGGTTATGGAATGAAACTTGTTTTAAAACTTATATAGGAATGTTAAATCGTATATATATATATATATATATATATATATATATATATATATATATATATATATATATATATATATATATATATATATATATATATATATATATATATATATATATATACACGATTTAACATTCCCTTCTGGAATTCTCACTGCAATAATGAAGACATTTAGTTCTCTTCCGCCTATATTAAATTGTATTCTATACCCATATTACATAAATATATAAGAATTATAGGCAGTATATAGAATATTCGTGTATATATTTTATACATCTACGTACATTTTACTCATTTTTTTTTTGTAATGACTGAAAATGCAAAAGAAGTTTTACAGCATAGGATCAACCGATTTTTACATTTCGAAGGTGTAAATTTTTCCAAAAATGAGGATATTTATTAATTTTTCTCTGTCTGTAAAACAAAATCTCGTAAGTATATCAATTTTACAAAAGTATGTGTTAGTCATTTCCTAAAAATCTGTTGATTGGAAAGACATTATAATGTGAATGAAAGGAAACTTGATATGCATCTATATTTGAAAAACTGCAAAATTAGAGGAAATGTACAAGCGACCAACATTGTTTTCTTAAACCTGATCGGTAAGCTGGGCCTCATTTTGAGTTGAAAAATAGCGTTCTGAATAAAATTAAGCAAATTGAAAATATTGTTGAAAAATCTTATACATAACAGTAATTGTTTTTCGGAGTTGCAAATTTTTTCCTGTAAGCTTATTTCTTCATTCAAAGTTAAGTTTAACAGAATCCGGAGACTTGAGAAACTATTGCGTGTGTATTAAATTTTAGGTACATTAAAACCTAATTTTATATAATTAGGTACAATAAGACTATTTATTTTATATTCTTAACGGGAATAAAAACGTTTCAATATAAATCATCTTAAGAATTAGAAAATAAATTTAAATGATTTTCATTGATGGATTCTATTGATTTGGAATTTTTAATATGCATTTTCTTGGAGAGGAAACAATGTTCTTCGAAGAAAATAAGTGATTCTGTTGAAAATATATATATGTTTAGCTCATGTACAAAAAAACTTATTAAAATTTTTAACCTAATATAATTCCTGAAACATAAACAATTGCACGTGATATTTTCCAAGTTAGTAACTGATGAAAATGCTTTTTGGAAGGACATATGCATCTAAAAGCATAGGTAAAGAATGAGAAAGATTCTTAGCGTCATCTTGTGATATATTCTAATAAATGTTCATCAATTGCGATTCCAATATGGGACATGTTGGAATGTCCATGGCAGACGGGTCTACCAATTCCCTGCTGCATTTGATTGCCGAATGGTGTGATGATCTTTCTGGCAAAAATGTGCATTAACCATGCCATTATAATCGGTAGATATGCGAGAGTATGTGGTCTAGCATTATCTTGTTGTAAAATGGTTATAAGACGATGCACTATGAAAGAAAATGTTTTCGGTTGCATAATAGAATCAGCATATTATTGTGTTGATAAAGCTGCAAGTGCTATTACCACAGTAGCTTGCTATCTTAAGAAATATTATTTTGCAACCTTACCCAGCTGTAATGGTTTATACCTCTGCAAAAAGAACGCTGATTAAAATGACTGATACATAGTATTACATACACGAAAGCGATGTTTTACCTGGTTATCATGGTTGTCTGCATGTAATGCGTTGCTACTTTTCTGGTAACCATGAAAGCCCATTATGACAAAATAGCAAACACTTCTATCAATATCATGGTGTTCGATGCAGATGTCTTTAAATGCTGCTTAATCTTAGTTTTATTAATTTTAGTGTTTTCAGGAAGCCTCAACGTTTTTTCCCTTGGAAAATGAAAACAGAGAAATCTACCACAACATTTATTATTTTAAAAAAAAAATTTTATGGTTGAAATTGAAGTTTACAAGCTTTGAAAAGCCGATCATTATATAAAGAAATTGATGTCCAAAATTTGGAGTCCATGGGATGATTTTTGATCGAAAGATTGTTTTTTTTTTATATAAAATTCATTCTGACTAAGATTTTTGTGTGTGTGTGTGTGTTTTTTTTTTTGCAATATAATAATAGGATCAACTATCAATAAAATGTCTTCACCAGAAGAAAATTGCAAGGTTTATATTAAAATGCCTTATAACAGGCTTAAGTCATTAGGCAGTACACTGTGTGGCTTTAAAGGAATGTAATAAAATAATACTTAAATTTAAAAAAAATTAACAGACTTCCTATTTTGGAGAAAATTTAAAAACATGAATAAAATGGTAATATTTTTTTCAATATTAAAGAAAATTTTCGTCTGGAAACATTTATTTGACTGAAAAAAATGGTTGTCCTACTTTGACAATTAAAAAATATTATAAATAATTTGAGGTTTACCGCAAACTCAAAGAATAAATTAACCAAAATAATTTCCTTTCATTTCTTCTCTTAAGTTTATAGATTAGTTTGACGTTCAACGATTATTTTTGTACTTAATTAAATTGGGTCTAAAAAATAAAACTGCTGGCCACAATAAATACAACACCCTGAAAGAAGTATAGAAGTAACATGAAATTAACAATATGCATTAGAGGAGGTGAGATATGCAAAGAATTAGAATTTCGTCTGAGATAAACATTACCCGCACCTGTGGTGCCACTTCAAAGCGCTATTTAAGGCTTGGGGATTTCAAGTTTTTCAATTGTGTTTTCCTTGTGGGTGTTTTTTTATTTTTTTAAAAAGAAACGATCAATTATGCCTCGTAACAAACACAGATCATTTTTTGATCAAGTATCCGGGTTTGACAGAGGAAAGATAGTGGCCTACCGTGATTGTGGACCTTTCAGGGAAATCAGTAGTCGTGTTGGACGAAACCAAACAAATGTAATGCGAATATGTGATCATTAGATGCAGGAACGACGCTATGGAATGACGTGTTCCATCGCATCCACCTTTGTGCACAATTTCACGTGATGACAGGCAAATTGTGGGCATGACAGTGACGGATCACTCAGCCACATCACGAACCAGCACAGAGGTTTTTTCCGCCAATGGTGAGATGAAGGAAGGATGTGGACGGCAGAATGGAATGAAATTGTTTTTACTGACGAGTCACGCTTCTGCCGCAACACCACGTTAGTCGCATTCGAATTTGGAGACACAGTGGAGAGAGGATACTGAACAGCTGCGTTATGCACCGACACACTGGTACTTCACTGGGTATTATGGTATGTGGTGGAATTGGATAACACTCTCGCACTCCTCTAGTATGCATTGCCGATACTTTAAATAGCCAGCGCTACATCTCCGAGCTGTTGTTCCTTACCTTCAGGTCATTCCCACAGTTATATTTCAACAGGATAACATAAGTGGCACGCATCATCCAAGGATTCTTTGTTCATCACCAGATTGAATTCTTTCCCAGACCAGCTTCTGTCCGGATCTTTTGCCGATAGAAAACACGCGGTCCATAGTTGCTCAATCATTGATCCAGATTACATCCGCATCTGCTACACCAGATCAACTTTGGCAACGTGTATAAGCTGCTGCTTGGTCTCTGTTACCCAAGAACACATACAAAGTCTCTTTGAATGAATACTAAGGCGTGTGGCAACGGTGATCTCCAACAATGATGGCTACTCTCTACTGATTTTGGCAGGAATCACATTTCATGGAAGTCTGTAAATTTAATTACTTAGTCAACATGTTATCTACAAAATAAATTTTACTGTGATATCTCTTGTATTTCTTGGTTTCACTATTTAGGTTGCAACTATGGGTCCTATATGAATGGTTAAAGGGGGATTCAAATCCATAATGTGTTTAATTGAAACCAGAGCCCTAATCGTTAGACTAGGGGTTTAGTTGAGTTGTGCGATATCGCATATTATGAACTTTATTTATATGTGCAGACCAGAAATGAAATACTAAATTAATATTAGTCATGTTTACATCACAATGAAATAGGTTTTACCTGCTAAGCCATTAAATATTTGAAAATTAATGACAACTTAAATGTTGATGAATCTTATTTAATATAACATACTTCTATAAGTTACATGAATTTTATTCATGATTTTAATTAATTTTTACACGGATTTTAAGATTTTATTTATGTATGAATTTCATGATGCAAAATATTTTGTAATGTCTTTAAAAGTGTTCGATGCTTAAATGTCAATGACACAGTGAGACACAGTTTAAAAATTAAATCATATTGACATATTACTTAATAATTTTCATATATTGAAAATAATTGGTTTTCGTTATTATAACTAAAGTGAATTTGAAAATTTCATTTCAACTTAGCTGTGATATATTAATTTTCAAATGATAAATACGTATAGTGAATACTTCTGTGATATATTCTTGATTGTGTGGAATATCTTTTCTTCTATTTTTGCGTATATTACAGAGATTTTATCTGTTTAGGAAAAGTATATGTTTGTGAGCATGTACACAAGATTAATAAGAAGAATTAAAAAGTTAATTGACACCTCCATAATTACTGACACCAAATTTGGAGAACTTAAAAATAAAGTGTGATTATTTGAAGAGAAACACAATACTATTTACTTGTTAAATGTAATAGTACTTAATTGTTTGAAAATATAATATTAATAAACAATTATAAGGTAATCATGAAAAAAAGTAATAAGAGTGGATATGCATAACATTATATGATGTTAAAAAATTAAGATAATTATTGTTTATTATTTTAAAATGGAATGTCTCATTATGATTATTAATGCAATTGTTTTAGCAAATATATATAGTTAAACTTATATACACATAATTAAAATTAGACATCTATTTTGTAGCATAAAGTATTTTATTCACCTCTCATGCAATAAATATTTTAAAAAACCGTTAAATGAAAAAATTGCAAATTTTTATCTGAAAACAAATTTAGCTAATAAATAAAAAAAATTAATTTTGACTTTTATTTCTTCATTGAATAATTTTGTTCCGAGGAAAATACTTAAAAAAATTTCATCTTAGAAATGTTAATCATGCATCTTTGTGTTCATTTTATGAAATGAGTCGTAATAACCTTATTAAAAAATAAACGAAATGAGTAGTATCAACATGCTTTTCTGAAATTATTTATTTTCAATTGAGTAGAAAATTGAACTTTAAGTACAAACGAAAAATTATTATAAGATGTCAAGCATTTAATCAAAAGAATTTATTTTCATCAATTTTAATTTTATTTTCATGAATCATCTTTTGAATTTTCATCTTAATGCTATTTTCATTAATTTTAAGGTTATTTATTTTATAAAATTCTTGATATTTATGTTTTATAAGTTTAAGTAATCTAATAATGTATTGACAAAAAGAGAAATTTATTCTGTTCTCAAATTATATACTTTTACATCATTTTCTTTTATTTCAATGTGTTTTTGAATCCTATAATCTTCATGGTGTTGAAAAAAGTGATATGGGGGAAAAAGAAAAGGATTACAGTTTGTTCAGTTTTTATGCTGCTTTGATAACTATTTTTAAAGATTTTATTATTTTATTACATAAATAAAAGATATAAATTTTAAAAATAATATAAATGTAAATTTTTATGTTTTTAAAATTAGTTTTTAACTAAATATTTCTCTGAAATTATAAAGATTGGGGTAGAATGAAAATAATTTTTGCCAATTCCTTCTTTTTGTGTTACAAAGCTATATAAAAACCGTTAAAAATATTTTGCGCCTAAAGCCTAAATTATCATCAGAAAGAATGAAAAATATGTTAAAGGAAAACTATTTCCAAATTCCTTATAAGGCTTTTGGTGTTTTTTTAAAATTTAAACAAAACTATGTCTTATTTGTTCGAGGAATTAGTTCTGATTGCTTTGTTTTCTAGTTTTTACTACTTAAGAAGATTGATTGACTTCAATAGACAATTAAAAAACCATTTAAAAAAATCAAATAATGGTAGATTGACAAAAGGAAATATTTGGCACAATGAAAACACATTTAATAACTCACAAAAACTAGTTTCAATTGAAAGATGAATGTAAGATCTGATTTTCTGTAGATATAGAATCAGAAAATATAAATTGTTTTGAATAAATATCTAAAATTCTAGGAAACATGTATGTTTTTAATGCCGATAGAATTACAAATCATAAAAATATCTGATAGTAAAATTTTATATATTTTTCTTATCGATTTGGGTAAGAATGTTGGTTTAAAAAAATAATTTAAGACAATCAAAAATAGGAATTATGTGGTTAAGTAAAGAAAAATAAATAAAACAAATTGTGAGAACTAGAAAACATCAAACGAATTATGAAAGCCACAAAGTAATTTTTGCCTATATGAATCCACAATGTTATTAATATTGTGAAGGTTTTCTTAAGTGAAATTAAATCTCTCTTTTCAATTCTTTAATATGATATTTTATCAGTTTTGTAGGAAAGAAAGGTATCTTTAAATTGAAATAGATAAAAATAGGTCATCTCATTATTTACCATAACTAAAATATCATTATCTCATTTGCGTACCATAAAACTGTGCTGAAATCTTGCATTTATTAAAAATATAATTTAAATACACTTGTGCGTTTGAAAGAATATGACAGATATTGTAAAAATAAACATAATGTGTATATTTATTTTTCAGGCCACTACAGATTTCTAATAAAAATAGTAAAATTAAATAATTTCTAAATTAGGAAATACCTTCAGCAATATTGTAAAATTACGTTACAAATATCTAAGAATATATTTGCATTGATATTACTATAGATAAAATTCACAGCAAATTTGAAAAGTAATACAGATTTACAATTTTTAAAGTATATGGAAAATCTTTGTAGTTAAAAAAGGCAAATATAGTTTTAAAGTTGTATTAAATTTAAATATATTTTGCTTAGGTAGCTTTGGAATTCATAAAAAGTTTGTCATTCATTGCCAATAAACGATAATCTATTAAGATAGGAATTATGGGACCATAGGTGCATTTGTGAATTTAATCGAACATTATATTTTGTATCAGGGCATATCATGTCTGAGTGATTAATAACGTTTTTATGCATACACATAGCTCAAATAGAATGATTAAAATTGGTATGTATCTGTTTTTATTAGTGAAGTCTATTAATTAGTCTATATTTGTGAAGTCTGGAATACTTCAAATAAGAAAAAAACTTGACTTCGTATAATTTCATTGTGATATATTAAACTCCCGCATAATAATCTAAAGCTATAACAGTTTGTTTTTTCAATATAATAAAAAGAAACTGAGTGCTTTTTTTATAGAGACGATGGTATACAATATTTATATTAATTTTCTGTAGAGTTATTCAAAATAAAAATATAAAAGATGAATATAGTTTCTTGTGTTGGTAAAATTAATCAGTATTTCATTAATGAAATTGACTGATTTTGCTAGGCTATTGTTAACTCTTACTAACTGAATTGTTATTAAATTATAAGAAGCTTTATAAATAATCATTTGGAAGTTTTTAATTTCTGTAGACTGACTCGAAGTTATGCCACAACAGAAAACGCTACGGACATTTACATGAAGAAATTCCTTACATGTGCGTCGATATTACCACCAGTTTAAAAATCCCATAAAAACTTCAAGTAGCAACAACTGACGGAACCAGAGGAGTTAAAAAAAGAGCCAAACAGCCTACAAGCAAACACTGAAGCTGATTTTGACGGGAAAATTAAGCCAATTTGACCTTTATGAAAAAACACAAAAATGAATTTTGTATAAGAGAGAGAGAGAGAAAGAACAAATATTAAGAGAAACAATCGACAGTACAAAATGCACAAGCCCAAGTACAACAAACACAAGATTAAACAAGGAAAATATTAATAAATTAAAGGAAATAAAATTTCTACTTTTAAGACGTTTCTAATTCAAGTTTAGGCAGTAATTGTAATTCGAGTTCATAATGTTTCTTAAGACCAAAGTTATTAGAGTTAAAGAGTTTGATATCCACATGTTTGTAATTATATAAGTGTAGTTTTGCCTGACTTAACTGCACTTTGAAACACTTGATGTTTTGGTTCTTGGACATCATCTTTATCAGGGTAAATATTTATTTTTCTATGAAGCTCTTTCTGTAGTTTTCAAAAGATTCATCTTTCGCCACGATTTTATTGATAAAGAAGTCAGTTAATAGTTTTTACTTTAGATTGCTAGAAGCAATGTGTGGTGTATTTTAATTATCCTCGAATTATATCCATTATAGCTTTTATTATATTCTTAAAAATAATACTTTAATTCAATTACAGACTACACACGCAGTTGATGATTTGAAAATCTTAGATTAGATGAAATATTTTTCTACATAATGTCCATCAAGCTACAAACTGCTAGAATCTTGAATACTAGAAAAGCAAATATTTAAATTTGACTATGCAACAACAGAAAGATTGAGTCAATTTCAAGTAGAATTATTCAGAAAATAAAAATTATTATTATGTTACAGATAGATGATCCTAAAATAATATTAAAGAAATTTTAATATAATTATATTACTTGAGGTGCATATTTATTTATTTATGTGTTTATAAACATATAGAGGTCATTATAATTACTACACTAGGAGAATACTCTTGAGAAATTTGCAATGGAAGGTAAGATGTGCTATGATATGCAAATAATTAAATTTACAAAATCATCATGAAAGCGAGGAACCTATTATTCATTAGCAACACAAATTAAAAACTAAAAGGACATTAATTTCTTGATATGTCTGTGTAAAACTAAAAAAGTTACTTATTTTGAATTGAATTCATTTAAAGTGACCTTATATTAGTTATGAAAATGATAATTTACTTTGGATATTACTAAATTTAAATTATAAACCTTCACATTTTATAGTTAAAACATGTGCCATTTACATAAGGATTTTTTTCTTAGAAAAAAGAAGAGATGCAGTAATTATTTAAATTAAATGAGTGCATAGAGTTCGAACGGAGCTTTATTTATTAAAACAATTTAGATAACTATAAAATTTATCCTGCTACTGAACAAGAAAATTTTTAACTAACCTTTTTCAACAATTTAAACTCCTATTAAATAATTCAATTGCAAAATTTGCTATGCTATTTATTTTTGTTAAAATACATTTATATTATTTATGTTTACAAATATGTACCATACACAAACATTAGGTGATTTAATTTTTAAGTAACTGCGCAAGCGCATTTTTCTTCATAGATCACCAAATTTCTAGAAAACTAAAAAGAGTATAATTCAAAATGTTTGCTTCAAAACTACTTAAACTAAAGTTTACATCCCGCATTGCAAACCTCGGCGTTAGCGCAAAAGCTGCGCAAATAATGGTTATATTCAAATAGAAATGGAATTTTACCATTGGGGCAAATATTTTACTTGCGTGGATCAGATTCATTCATTGATTTGTTATTTAATAGACTTGAACTCTCATTTCTCGGTTTCACTAAATGCCAAGGACAAGAGAGGATTAGAGATAAAGAAGAATGATGAAATATTTGCACAAGAAACATTTGTAAGGAATGTTTAGGATCAAGCAAATATATACATTAAATAATTGTGTTTCTTATTTGAAAACTGTTTCTAGATAATTTTTTTGAATGAAATAATGAAATGCTTTGACTTGTGTGTATTAGTTACAGTGAAATATTTCAGTTGATTATTTTAAGAATAAAAATCTATTATATTAAATTTCGCAAATAAAATTTTTTCTTTCTCGTTGAAAAAGGAAAATAATATAACATTTAAGAGTAAATATTTTTTAAATAATTCAAAATTTTCATTTTAATTTATTTAATATTAACTTTAAAGAGTATATATATATATATATATATATATATATATATATATATATATATAATATGATAGTATTTTGGAGCATTTTAACATTTTGAATTTATTGAAAAAATTCTCACTGAAACAGTTGAAAAGAACGAACGATTAAAAATATTAGAACCATTCTAGTGTTACTGAAAATAGTTTAGTGTTTCACCAGAAGAAAAATTTATTATATCGTTTTGTACAAAAGAGGCACCATTAAAAATTTTTGTCTGATTTTTTATTGTCATTAAATCTAAACTTTTCCATTAATTATGTTAATCGAAATACTAAAATATGAAGTTGACAATGTCATAAATTTCTTATTTCAGCAAAACACATTACAATACTAATTTCACCTTCTCAGTATTACTATAGATATTAAAGGAAAGCATTATAATCTTACATTGATAACGTGTATTATAATACATCTATCTATCCATTTTTCTATTGAACTATATGCATACACATACTCATATATATATATATATATATATATATATATATATATATATATATATATATATATATATATATATATATATATATATATATATATATATATATATATATATATATATGTATATATATATATATATTATAATCAGAAAATCCTACAAAATTTTAAATATACTTAGAATTTTTGAAAAAAGTGGCTTGACATTCTTTTTTTAAGAATATCTTATATTTTTTGCTCAAATTTATGTTATTGAATCCAACTCTATCGATCATAACAATAAATGAAATTGGTCGATGAAAGAGAGTTATATTCGGTAAGTAATATATTCGAATAAGCATTCATTGATCAAAAATAATGTATATGCAAATTTTTAAACAAGACAATTCGGAAAACGGTGTAAAAGAACATAAATTATTCTGTATACAAAATATGGACAAATAGCTTGTTCAGAGAAATCCAATAATTAACAAAATTTAATTGCTTGGAAGATTTTGTTGCCTTAATACTATAGAACTTGTGTTAAATACCATAAATTACATAAATTCTCATCAGAAATAGATCTTCTTCGATTTTCATTTTGATTTAAATGTCTGCTTTACAAATTTGATTGGCATTTTTCATTTAAAATAATCGTATCTACATTATATAATTTTCAGAAACATGTAAGTTCCATCTTAAATCTCTAAAAAGTTTTAAATCGTAAACATCTTAAATGTTAAATAATATTTTAAGCAATAGGCATTTATCAACTGCTAAGTTTCATATTACTATTAACTTTTTTTAACTATTTAATGTAAGGGGAAAATTACCATTAACTATTTAATGCTATTAAAAATTGAAAAGTAATATAAGAAATAAAATATTCAACACACTTTTTATACAAAAAAATCGATTTCTATCAAATTATAAAAACGTTTTATCTGATCTTTATAATAAACTATAGGTTATTTTAGTACATCTATATATACATTTTATTCAGTCGAAATCTGGATTCTTTGTATAATATTATAATTGTAATTTTCTTCTGGTTATGTAATATGTACTTTTAGTAAGCAAAATTATTCTATTTTCCTGCACAATTTAACATTATAATGTAACCCTTTGTTGAAGGTAAAAATTCGAAGTTACTTTCAGAAAAATTATTATAATATTATAAGTTTATTTAACAATATGTTTGATTTTTATAACAGTATGTCTAACTTCAATTTGATGATATTGTATTAAAAAACAGTTAGATGAAAAGTTCACAATAATTGTATAAAAAAATGAAAAAATTAGATAAAACTTGTTAATCTGTACAGCATTTCAAGAAATATTAGGTTGTTTTATTTTCATTAATAATTCAATTATCTCGTTCCCTGAAAGAAATTATAATGGAAATAATTTTTTAATGAGGATAAAAACTCATTATTAAAGACAATAATTTTTAAATTTTGTGCAAAACAAGTTTGTTAAAAGAATGGTGTATCCTTTGATCTCTAAAACTGCAGCACCAACTTAAAAGTAAAAATGGAAAATTATTATATTGATATATTAAAAGATGTGATTGAACTTTGGAATATGGATTTCAGTTATGTTGAACATACTATGAAAACTGTGATGATTCAATGTCAGCTCATTTTGTCAGATATAATATCTGTTTTCAGTTAAAAGTATTTAACTGTTATGATAAGATGTAAACTAAGATGTTGCCTACATTTGCATTGATGAAACGTTGATATCAATAAATCAGAAATATTTTGTAATTGATTTGTGTAAAACATATTGAAGTACTAGTGTAACAAGAAAGATGTTGGTTACGAAGATCATGATTAGAGGACTTATTTAAGAAGCAAATGCTGAACAAAGTGAAAAAGTTACTGCAAATGGAAATAAATAATTTGAATGTTTTATGAAACAGACTGGAAGAGAAAAAATTTCCTAAACCTTTTATTCAAAATACGGACCTCTTAATTTTTTGTTAATACAATCGAAATTTATTTTCAAACTTGTAGATTAAATGCCACTTTTGATTTCCTCTGATGGAAATATGAATGAGATGTTTTAATAAACGACAAAATTATCACTTGTTTTATGGAATTAAAAAAACACTGGTAAATTAAATTATATAATTTGCATTCATTTCTCGTTTTACATTCCTTTGATAAATCTTTATTCCATGCTTCTGTATATTTAAAATAATTTAAAATACTCATTAGTAGCATTTAGTTGTCAAAATCAAATGAAATCACTTACATTTATAATTTTTAGCAAATAATAATATTATTATGAGTATAACTGTCAAATTATTAATAAAAATGTTTCCTAACTTTTAATACAAAATATAATTTAACAGAGTTTCTTATAGCATACAATTTCATTTCATCTTAATACGCAATCTGTTTAATAATTAGTATTACGCGCCCACAAGCAACGCAGAATAAAAATAGTTTGTTATTGCATAAAAATTATTTTTATTAAGATTTATTTTACGATACAAATTTAGAACAATATAAATACATTTGAAATTTTTAATAGATATTGCAAATGATTTTCTTTCACATTCATGTGAAATACTAAATCTAGTTCCATCTCTGATTATGAAAGAAATGTGTATAACATAGTTAATTAAATGTAAAAAAAGAGATTTAAATACAGTAAAATATGCAAGCATTTTACTTAAGTTTTGTATTGAATTTTTAATATTTCGAAGAGCATAACGATCAAAATATTTTTGCTTTAGATGAATTTTGCTCATCAATGAAGTCAAATTCTACTTTTTCACTTTAAATATATTGGTTTCAAGAAAAGTTTATTGCATATTAAATTATTTGCTCAGCTTTAAGTAAAGATTCTTGAATGGAATTATGTAGCGTAAAAGGAATATAATTTTGATAATTGAATTAAAATATCACATAAACTACCAATACATGCATTTACAATTTGGAAAACTGAAGGAAACTTTAAAAAAATTCATTTAAAATTACTGATGTATTTTACTTTCGTTTTCCTCTGAATTTCAAAATTTTAAGCGTATATTTTAGCAATCATATAATTTTACTTTCACACATTTTTAATTAAATTAATAATATAGTTTTTCCTGTATTTTCATGTGTCTATATATTAGGAAATAATTTTTAACATATATTTAATTTTTTTTCCAACGGCGTGCAATTGGGTGACGAACTCTACGCCACAACTAGGCCAGAAACTGCTTCTCATTTGTCGTTACCCAGCGGGCACCTGTGAACCAAGTCACGGAATCCCCGCGGCATACCACCTCAAACCCGTTTATAGGATTGGCCACATTCATACGTCATCACAGAAGAAAGGACAGAGAAACACAGAAAGAAAGTAACATCCAGACCGAACCGGGGACCCACAGCTCAGGAGTCAGGAACGCCAAAAATTACTAAAAGTAGCATCATGAAAATTAATTCTCAACCTAAGCTGTTTTTTGCAATTTATTTAAAATAAAAATTATTTAATGTACATAATGATTTAATATATATTGTGGAAATAACACGTTTGACCATTTCTAGATAAATAATGACAAAAGGGTATGTAAGAGCATAAGAGCAGACACATACATTTGATATCTACAAATAGTGTTTTACTTTTCTTGATTTTGTGAATATGATTAATATTTTAATACAAATTTATAGCCTTTTTTATATAATTATGAAAATATGCAAAACTGCTATAAGCATTCAAAATCAACATTGGAAACAGCGTTCAAATAACTTTGTTTATAAATGTGGGTATCGACAGGAACGAAATGGTCAGTTAAATGATTAAGAGAGGAACACTTGACCTACAGGACCTCAAACCACTTCCTCCAGAGTCACTTAAAAGCATACTTTTAAGAAATTAAGAGATACTTTTAAATCTATCCGGGTGGCAAAGTCAACATACAAACCCTGGGCTAATTCTTTCCTACTTTTTACCATAGATTGCATTCCAAGTCCTTCCTCTCAGACAATTTCAAAATTTCTCAATTTATATCTCGTCATGGTAAATTAGCAAGCTGTTTGTTTCGTTTCCCTTTCAAATTAAATAACTTGTGTGAATGTTCAGGAAAAAATAACTCAAGATGTGGAACATGTAATTCTCTCATGTCCTACCTTCGATTACGCAACATTATGATTACAGAAGGATTTACTTGGCGTTACTTGGTCTATGAACTTATTAGTTTTTGTGATGTGCAAACTGATGTTTTCTACATTTATTAACTTTACTTATACATGCACCATTTAAAGTTCTAAATTTAATAACCTAATTACTTCTGTAAGTCACGTGTTGTACATGTGTGGTGCACGGAAAATATTGTTCAATATAAAAGAACCTGGACTAACATTCAAGGCACCTGAAAAAAGTTTGTCCAGAATCCCGTAAAGAGGCTATAGCAAATTTCAAACTGCAAACAATCCATGATTGCTTGGCACATTTTCTAAATAAAATATTCAGTCTCTTTCATCTAGTTTACGCCAACTTTGTAATTCGAGTATTAAGTACGCATAATATTTTATTGTATGCCCAAAATTAGATAAAAATTCTCAAAAATGGAATAAGAGATAAGCACATTGTACTATAAGGTTACAATTTTCCTGAATTTATGTTAAAGACTGTATACCTTGTGTTCCTTTCCTTGCTAAGTTCTTTGTTTTTTAATTTTACTTCTGTTCTCATGTTATTGGGTTTTTTTGAAAAGTAATTTCACTTTTCCTGACAGGTATTAATCATATATTTTCGAACCTAATTTCCCATTTAAGTCTCATAGTCATTATATGTTTTAAGAACTGATATAGCAAGGCTTATGTATTAAAATTTCAATTAATTCTATGCAATAGTTTTCAATGGCGCCCTTTTAAATATTGAAAGCAATAAGCAGCATTTTTATCATATTTTACTTTTTTACTATAGAAAAAGTAGGAATGCTGTTCAAGCAAGAAAGAAACAAATCGATTTGTATAGAAATGTGTTGACAGTACGCCAGTGCCAGAAATGGTTTTTAAAATTTCGATCAGACAATGTCGATGTCGAAGGTGCACCACGTTCCAAGAGACACGATAAAGGCAACAGTTGATGCAAATAGGCAAATAACAACACGTGAGATCTGTGTGAGGTCAATTTTATTGAATTCAACTATTTATGACCACTTAAAAGTCCTGGGCTTAACCTGGAATATATGGGTTCCCCTTGCGTTGACCTCTGTGATTCGCTTCTCAAACATCACGAAAATGATTCATTTTTGAAGCGCATTATTACTGAGGACAAATAATGGGTTGTGTATAACAATGTCAAACGCAAGAGATCATGGAGGAAAAAAAGATGAACCGGCTCAAAGCCTTTCGAAAGCCAATATCTATCAAAAAATGTGATGCCGTCTGCTTGGTAGGATTTGAAAGGAATATTTTTTGAGCTTTTACTGGATAACACAATATTTAATTCAGAAGTCTACTGAGCTGGACAAATTGAATGATGCACTTCAACAAAAATGGCAATCATTAATCAACGGAAAAGGTGTAGTGTTACACCAAGATAAAGAGAAACCTCAAACAATTTTGGTCTCTCGACAAAAGATTTTACAGATTGAATGGGATACATTGCCAGACTCGCCATATTCTCCAGATCTAGCGTCTGTTATTATTTTGTTCGGGTCATTGCAAAATGTTTTGAATGGTGAAACCTTTACTTCAAATAAAAAGGCCAAAGATCACTTGGATTAGTTTTTTCTTTTTTTTTTTTTTGCCGGCAAAGACCAAAATTTTATGAAGGTGGAATTATGCTTCTATCAGGAAGATGGTAAAATGTGTTGGACCAGATTGGCCAGTATATAATTTAAAATTTAATAAAATATTTATAGATTATATGAAAATACTTTTTCATCCCCCCCCCAAAAAATATTTCCGAACAATCCTTTGTTTTGGTTATTACTTTAAATGTTTGTTCTTTTCATTATATATTTGTTCTTCTGTGACATTTGAGCTGTTTTTCTAATAAATCAGTATGTAACAACAACAAATTTTTATATACTATCTATTATATCATTACCTGTTGGGTGGTAAAAGTATGCAACTTATTGATATTCTACGAATAAGAAAATCTGTTTTACCTGCGAGTATTGAAAATTTACTTGGTACTCAATTAATTATATACCACAAATATTTACTAGTTAAAATCTCACAGATAATGTTGGATTTCAATTTATGTTTTTCGCATTTTTAATGACTTCTCTATTAAGAAGTATTTTTCTTTTTACGTTGTCTGTTGTGTGTGTAATATATATATATATATATATATATATATATATATATATATATATATATATATATTGTTACAAATTTTTAAATAATGATTATATTTGTCTTAAAATATCTCAGACAGATCAGAAATTCTCACATTTTGGGCAAAAATTGCGGTATTTAGACGTGTTGTAGTTTAAAAGCGGATTTCCTAATGATTTGGCGACTTGGCGACAGTTGGCGACATTCTTGGCGACTTGGCGACGGTTGGCGAGACTCTTGGCGACTTGGCGAGAAATCGATACTTCTGGAAACATCCATCACCTAAGCTCTAGGACCAATATTTTCCGAGATAGCCTAGAAGCTTCCAGAGCCTTGGCGAAATTAGTAGATTTCTCCGCCAAGTCAGGTATAAATACCGCAGCCCGACATGGAATAGTAATAGAGTTTTTGTGAAGACAGTCAGTGAGTGAAGACGATTAGTTGTGACTGCTAGTTGTTCTCTGTCTGAGGTATTTGAGACCTGTGATTGGAAGCTATTTCCTATTGTATCTGACGAATTGTAGCTGTATAATTGTGATTGTTACAGCGGGAATTTCGTTTATCTAGTGAAGTTTTTACGAATAAAAGTCTTGTGTTCATTAAGTGGTCGCTTTATTCAACTCTCAATCAACACGAACCCGTG
The DNA here is from genome assembly GCA_037975125.1 of Latrodectus hesperus. Lineage (NCBI taxonomy): Eukaryota > Metazoa > Arthropoda > Arachnida > Araneae > Theridiidae > Latrodectus > Latrodectus hesperus. The sequence goes on along the minus strand of JAJQOW010000368.1, from coordinate 54,238 downwards.
GAGCTCGGTACAACTGGTGTCAGAATCGGGGTTGAAGAGTTGATGCAGCGTGTCACAAGAAAAATGGATATGGATTTAATGAAAAGTCTTCTCGAAAAATTAGCGGAGCAGATGGCTGAGATGAAAGCTGGACAAGAAGATATGAAAACCGAGATGAAAGCTGGACAAGAAGAGATGAAAGCTAGACAAGAAGAGATGAAAGCTGGACAAGAAGAGATGAAAGCTGGACAAGAAGAGATGAAAGCTAGACAAGAAGAGATGAAAGCTGGACAAGAAGAGATGAAAGCTAGACAAGAAGAGATGAAAGCTGGACAAGAAGAGATTAAAACCGAGATGATGAAAGAGATAAAATCTGGACAGGAGGAACTTAAGAAGGACATTGTAAGTGTTAAAGAAGAATTCTCCAACATCATTCAGGAGAAGATGAATGCAATGGAAGATAAGGTAACTTCAGTTGAAACTAAAGTTCTGGAAATAGAAGAAAACGTTGAAGAAGCATTAGACAATATGAATAAGAAGATTGAAAGCTTGGAGAAGCAAATATCAAACAAACATGAGGAACCCAACGTGACATTTGTGCCTTCCCTAGCCAATATTAAACTCTCAACATTTGATGGGAAATCATCCTGGCAAGTATACAAGACCCAGTTTATGATGGTAGCGGAAGCTAATGGATGGAATCCCCGAGCCCAAGCTTTTCACCTGGCGGCTTCTTTAAGAGGAGACGCGGCTGACATCCTCGAGACGCTTCCGGAGGAGCAGAGGCACGATTTCCAAGCCCTATCGAGTGCGCTTGAGCTGCGGTTTGGAGATAAGTGCACTAAAGAATATAGCAGACTACAGTTAAAGTCCCGCTATCAAAAAGCGGGTGAAAGTCTTCAAGAATTGGCTGCCGATATTCAGCGACTTTCCCATCTAGCATTTTCGGACTGCCCAGCTGAGACACGTCAAGATCTGGCTCTCCATCACTTCATCGATAGTGTGAGGGATCCGGAGATACAGAAAACACTTAGACTCGCCGATGTCAAAGATATTGGATCTGCCCTAGTCTACGCACATAAGATAGAGGCTGCCCAGCAGGCCGCGCGTAAAGACCGGCACTCAATCAGAGCCGTCTCTACTACTGATAAGGACTATGATCTCAGAAAGCAAATTGAAGATCAGCGGCGAAAATTACGTAGCTTAGAATTGAGTAAAGGTGTCAGAAACACGAAAATTCAGTGTTGGACTTGCGGAGGAGTCGGACACGTCCGTAGATACTGTCCGAAAACAAAAGATGGTGGAATTTTTAAAATGGAAATACGTCATCGCAAAGGAACTCTTCATGGAAATGCTGATGCACAAACAAGGAAGCCGTGTAATGAAAGCTGCCGATACTGTTCTAGAGTAGAGAAGAACTATCAGCTGATAAATACTTCGGTACGCCAAGTTACTGTTTCACCTCCATCAAAACCAGACCCATGGAGTGATAAAGGACTTAGGGAAGCCCAAAAAGAAGACCCAGATATAAATCCAATTCTTGAATTGAAAGAATCTTCTAGTATGAGACCAAGTTGGCAGGATATCTCCAACTACAGTCCTGCTACTAAGCAATATTGGGCTCTTTGGGACTCACTCCATATAAGAAATGGTGTCTTATACAGGAAATGGGAGTCCGATGATGGACGTAATTTCAAATGGCAGCTTGTTCTTCCAAAATCAAGAATTTCAGATGTTTTGAAAGAATTGCACAATAGCTCAACTGGAGGCCACTTCGGAGTAATGAAAACTCTACAGAAAGTTCGAGAACGTTTCTATTGGAGCAAAACGAGACAAGATGTAGAGAAATGGTGCCAATCTTGTGATGACTGTGCGGCACGTAAAGGACCAAAGAAACGTAGCCGAGGAAGGTTGCAGCGGTACAACGTAGGAGCACCTTTTGAGCGAATAGCATTAGACATTTTGGGTCCTTTACCACGATCTTCAAATGGCAACAAATACATACTAGTTGTCATGGACTACTTTACTAAGTGGCCTGAAGCGTTTGCAATCCCCGATCAAGAGGCGACAACAGTAGCCGAAATTCTAGTGCAGCAATGGGTTTCCAGATTCGGCACTCCCTTACAAATTCATTCTGATCAAGGAACAAATTTCACCTCTGTTGTGTTTAAAGGAATGTGTCAAATTCTCGGAATAGACAAGACGCAGACCACGCCACTACACCCACAATCGGACGGCATGGTAGAGAGATTTAACAGAACCATCTTGAATAATCTCTCAGTTATGGTTTCCAGAAATCAGCAAGATTGGGATTTGAAGCTACCGCTGTTTCTGCTTGCATATCGCAGTGCTGTCCATGAGACTACCGGATATACTCCTTCACAGATGCTCTTTGGTCGCGAACTTCGTCTCCCTTGTGATCTTCAGTTTGGTCGTCCACCGGATACATCTTCATCGCCAGAGGAATACCTTCGAGACCTTCAGGCACGTCTTGAAGATGTCCATAACTTCGCTCGAGACCGAATCAACCTGACGACCGAAAGAATGAAGACAAGGTATGACACAAGAGCGACAGGACATGAATTTCAAGAAGGTGACAAAGTTTGGTTGTGGAACCCGATTCGACGTAAAGGACTTTCTCCAAAGTTGCAAGCCAACTGGGAAGGTCCCTACACAGTCCTAAAAAGACTGAACGACGTCGTGGTTCGTATAAGGAAATCATCTTCCTCAAAACCAAAGGTAGTACATTATGATAGATTAGCTCCTTATCGTAATGTAGAGTAAAAATTAGTAGACCATGGTCTCTGTGTAAATAGTATAGATAATTTTAATCTTTTCTATTTTCTTGTATTTTTAGTTGCTTGTGTATGTAATGTGCTCTGTATCATCTTAAAATGTAAATTCTCTTATATTAAATTTGGCCTCCTATCAGGGGATTGTACTGCCCGGGACGTGCAGTCCTTGAGAGGGGGCAATGTTACAAATTTTTAAATAATGATTATATTTGTCTTAAAATATCTCAGACAGATCAGAAATTCTCACATTTTGGGCAAAAATTGCGGTATTTAGACGTGTTGTAGTTTAAAAGCGGATTTCCTAATGATTTGGCGACTTGGCGACAGTTGGCGACATTCTTGGCGACTTGGCGACGGTTGGCGAGATTCTTGGCGACTTGGCGAGAAATCGATACTTCTGGAAACATCCATCACCTAACCTCTAGGACCAATATTTTCCGAGATAGCCTAGAAGCTTCCAGAGCCTTGGCGAAATTAGTAGATTTCTCCGCCAAGTCAGGTATAAATACCGCAGCCCGACATGGAATAGTAATAGAGTTTTTGTGAAGACAGTCAGTGAGTGAAGACGATTAGTTGTGACTGCTAGTTGTTCTCTGTCTGAGGTATTTGAGACCTGTGATTGGAAGCTATTTCCTATTGTATCTGACGAATTGTAGCTGTATAATTGTGATTGTTACAGCGGGAATTTCGTTTATCTAGTGAAGTTTTTACGAATAAAAGTCTTGTGTTCATTAAGTGGTCGCTTTATTCAACTCTCAATCAACACGAACCCGTGGAGCTCGGTACAATATATATATATATATATATATATATATATTATATATATATATATTATATATATATATATTATATATATATATATATATATATATATATATATATATATATATATATATATATATATATATATATATATATATTATATATATATATATATATATATATATATATATATATATATATATATATATATATATATATATATATATATATATATATATATATATTATAAAAGTACAAAATTCATTTACATCTTATTTCGAAATGCTTTTGAAAGAAATAAAAGAATTCTCAACTATAATCATAGTAAAATAACAAAATATTAAGTATTTGAAAAAGTTAAAAAAAAGTAAAACTGCTGAAAATGAAACTAATAAATTTATGCATAGGGAATTACATTTATTAGCTAATAAAAATATAATAAATGCTCTTGAATTCAATAATATTTTTGTTTCATTTTTTATATCTTCATGCCTATTTATGCAATTACAATTAAAATTAAAGCCTGAGATTACAGAGAGATCCAAATCCCACATACATAACATAGATTTTTAAAACAACAATCTTTTATGTCAATAAAATGCCATTAATTTTATGAAGAGACACATTTCTGTATATGTAAATCTAGCATAATTTAAGATATTTAAGAATAAAACTATTTTGCTTTCGTAAAGTTTGAGAAAATTTAAGATCAAGTTATTTTTTACATATTTCCCTATTAATCATAATAAAAAATTTCACTCTACTGATACCAAAAATGTATGATTAAACTTAGATTGTGAAATTCAGATTTTTAAAAAGCGAAGTAAAGAAAAGAATGGTATTAAGGTAGAATCCTTGGCAGCACAAAACTCACAATCGAACGCATTCTTGCAATATTAAATAAATGCCATTTTACAGAACTGCAAATTCTTAATGAGTTTTATTTTATGACTTCTGTGGCATTAAAAAGAACTTTACTAAATCAGACAAGTTTTCCAAGAATAACTGCATTTTATATTTCATGTCTAATAACTTAATGCATATTGTAAAAAAAACTAATTTCATTTGCTAATAATTTCATATTTTTAAATCGCTTGAATACCAGGAATTTTATGTAATTTCTAAAGAAATGCATAAGACATTTTAATAAGATTTGGTATAAATTAATCCGAACATTTTTATGCGTAATAAATGATTGAAATAGGAAAAGAATTCAACATATTTCTCAAAGAAAATAATCCATGTTAAGGAATAATGCTCTTGCTTTGATTAATTAAAATTTTAAGATTAACATACTTTTAAGCAGCCTGTCTAATTAAAGTATCATTACAAAAGTACTTTCAATTAGTAACTTTTTAAATGTCCCCAATAAAATAAAGATTTCAAAACTTGATAATATTCATACTTAATGAAATCTAATTTAATACAAAAATTATGTGACCATTCATTATTATAAACTGAAGCTAAATTACTTGTTTCCCTGAAAAAATGTGATGTTGTTCAAAATGTTTAAACTTTTATGATATTTTTTAGGTGTTTGTTTAGGCATTGAAAAGTGTTCCAGAAAGGAAAAAGGCATCAAGAAAAATTTAAAGAGATATTATGAAATTTAAATCCTTTATTTAATACCTTATTCGCATCAATACTCTTATTTAAAAAAGTCATATTTTTAATACAAAAATGTCTAACAATTAATAAACATTTATAGAGTAATTTGGGTTTTTACTTAAATTAATGACTAACATTACGCCTGAGAACTAATGATGTCTACTTTAAATTAAGCAATTCCCGAATGACACATTAATTTCCATAAATCAAGCATTCCACAAAAGAGAACTTTTTCTCTTAAAAAAGTCTATTAATTCCATAGTATAGATTATTGAGAAAAAATGGGGAATTAAACTACAATATTCAAATCATAAGAACAACAATAGTAATAAGCCATTAACAAATGGCATACGAACTCATTTAGAAGCAAAATTTCATATTTCGCTACGCTTCCGAAAGGAAATTTCGTTCTTAACTGATTCGTGACTATAAATTTAAAATTTCTCTTATTCAAAGAATTATTAGGAGGAGCTTTTAGAGAATACTAAAAGCAAGTTAATTTCAGAGAGAAGTGACTAGTTGCATAAGTTTGAAACATTCATACTTTTTAATAATTCAATGCTTTAATGTGATGAGCTATTTTCAGCAATGAATATGCGACACAAGTGTACGTACTCCAATTTGGCATTTCGATGTCTCAGCCAATTGCAATTAACTTTTTCCTCAGCTCGTCGGTGACAGAGACGAGGAAACTGGAAGTACATGTCAACTATGTAACTCAACTCAAATACTTCGTTATTAAAATTCTAGGATACCTAGAATTAAAGTTTACATTGTTTTCTTAGAATTTATTTTTACATGACGCATTTACTTATCTATTCTTAAAAATCTAAATTTCACACTTGTAACGTTTTTGGTGAAAACATTTGACGTTGCCATCGAGATTGCCATTGATTGCCCTTCGAGAGCAGCCCTTCGGACGTTGATGACAGAAGAGTTTTTCTTTTTGCAGTTAAATCTAAGCATTTTCTTATGTAATAGCCCTTATTATATGCTTTTATTTATTATCAGACCTATTTGGAATTTCGCTTTTATTATCAAATGGAAAATAGAGCATGTTAAAATTCACAAAATGTTTATTAAAGAGATTCAAACGGATACTATATGACATCACATCAATTTGGGTGAAATCATTGACCACATTTCTTTTCAAATGGAACCATGAATTAAAACATTAGTATGTGTTATTACGCTGGTAAATTAATATTGTTACGATTTCTTTATGATGGCGAGAAAATGATTATCTAGAAATAAAGAAGATTAGTTTTTTCTTCTAAACAGGGAATTTTCTTATCGTTTTTAGTCATAACGATAATAATTATTTCAGCATCAAGCTTTTAAATAGACTAAATAAACCTATGCAGTTTTTATAATACAGAAGCTAATCATAGTGTCTTTCAGAGCTGGAAAATCAGATGTCCAACTGAACCCTCTTCTTTGTCAACTAATTTTCCTGAACTTTATACTTCTACAATATGAGGGCTGGAAGTTTCTAGAAGCCCATGATGAATCACCCCTTTTATTGCTCCTATTGATTCAAAACTTCGAAAATTTTGGCTTATGTTTTGTCAACAAAAATGTTACCAAACTGCTTAGATTTGACAAATTTAATTCTCAGCTTTGAAAATCACTTCTTTTATAGAATAAGCTTCGTTTAGACATAATTTTACAAAATACAAAATATTAACTTGTTTACAAAATATTAACTTAAACTGAAAAAAGCAGTTCAAAAAAATATAAGACATCCATACAAATATTCACATTTTTCGTAATAATGATTTCTTACTGCAGCTTTACAACTGAGCAAATGTTTTCAATTGAAAAATCTCAACTTAAGGGGTTACAGTTTGACGATCTCTGTTTGAATAAAATTAAATATGTTTTTAATACTTCAAAAAGAATTCCAATTCTTTTTTAATTATTTTTTCAGAGCCTTAACACAGTCACAAATTTAATAACTCTCATTATCTATTCAAACGATAGACAATGTAATGGGCAACAATACAAGTGATGCATTTGTTCTTGAAATGAGACTTGGGCATATTAAAAGCATTTTCCGATGATAAACTGATATGCCTATTTTGTTAATTTCATACTTGATTTATAACAAGACTTATATTTTGAATACGAATTAATTTTAAGAGAATTAATTTGAGAAGAATTAATTTTTGTGGAAAATCCTATTTTTATAATTTCTTCTTAATTTTTAAAAGCAGTATGCAGTAAATAATCTAAAAATAGATTTACTCATGTTGTTGTGACTTATCCTCCAAATGTCTGACGAAGTCGAGACAAGGTCCATCAGACCGTTGACCCTAAGGAAATCGAGGATCAGAACGGGGAAGGAGTATATATCTTCTCTGGAAAGTACTTAACAGTCCAGGATGTGATTAGGAGAAGCCTACTCAGTTTTACATTTAGAGCAGACCTCAAAGACTTCCCTGCTTTCGAAATACGGGAGACCTATAGTGTGACCACTGGCTAGTTTAGAAATTGCGGTTCTAGAGGCTCTGTCACAATTGAGGGCAAATGAAGAGCCAGGCTCTTTGTCCGCGTACCAAAGATAGCAGGGAGTAAACCTCCACTCTTTCGAAATTTCAGAATTAATTATAGACTGATGTTCTAAAAAGGTAAGTGTTGGAGAGGAAGGATTATCGTGGTAACAGTCCTCCTTGGTCAATCTATCCGCTTGCTCATTGCCGTATATCTCTACATAAGAAGGAATCCATTGAAAATAAACTTCATGGGACTCCGAAATGAGCTTGAGAAGGATAGAACTGCTAGTTTGATCTACATTGGCAATCCAGTTGCGGAGGTGCTGAAGAGAGCTTCTACTGTCCGAAAGGATCCATAGGGCCCCAAAATCACTTTCATTAAGAATAGCTTCAAGACCTTTTTCAATTGCAATTAATTATCTTTTGAAGACCGAGGATGAATCTGGGTTCCGAAGGCTGATTGATAGTTTTTCTCCCGGTTTCTCAATGTAAATCCCACTACCAGCGTGGTCATCCAGTTTACTTCCATCCGTACACATTTTTATGGCATTGTCGGGGATCTTGTTAATGATCTCTAAGGCCAACTGTCTAAGATGAGCAGGAATCAAACCCTTCTTGTTTATCAGGGCAGTAAAACTGAAATGGAAAGGGATACTGAGCAGTCCCCCTGAGGGATTCAGAGATTTCCTCATTCCATGATTTAGCAAATATCGATTAAATGTATTTTAATCAATAATTATGAATTCAAATTATTTTTTGATGGAAAAATTAACATGAATATTAATAGCAGAAACAAATTTGGGAATCAAACTCTACAACTAATTTCAACTTCGTTTAATAAAAGCGAAAACATAATTTATCGTTTTCCTAGTAAAAATATTTAGTTTTCTATTACATTACGAAACTATAATGATTTTCAATATTGTTATGAAACTCATCAGTAATTCTAACATACATAACACCTCATATTCTCATATAATCTATTTCTACCCAGAAAAAATAAGGGAAATTCTAAAATTAAATACTCATAATATCATGAAAAGATTGCAAAAATGTCACTTTCAATCTCATATCTCAGTAATGATCAATAGAAAAGGAATTCGTGAGAGAAACGCATGATGTTTTTATTATTATTTTTGGTGGGCCTCACAAAATTGTATCAAATTCCGAAAAGGAAAGTCATTTAATCTAATTTGTCTTTCTGACTCAGATACCTAGCACTTTCTGGAATTCCTTAAATAGCTGATGTACCACGCCTTCTTGTCTTCTTGTCTTGTTAGATACAAAAAGTGTTTGTCTACTTTTATTTTTCTATTAACAGTGAATATATTTTTAGGGAAATGAAGTGAGATTAGTACTTTATTGAAAATAACTGTTTGTTGTTTTTCAAATGCTATTTTTCCCAAGCTTTTGAACAAATGAGTTAATTTTATTCTCTCATTTGAAGAAGCCATGGGCATTACTTTATTAATTAATAAAGAAGTATCACTTAATGATTTTCTAAACGCCATACCTTTTGCGATTGTTATCTGTGTTTCAAAATAATAAATAATTTCATTGATTTTCAGCATCCATTTTAAATCATATTAAACTCAACATTTCACACAATCTAAGACTTTGTGTATGTAAGTAAGATCTTTTTACCTGTACAAAAAATATCTTTTTATTTAAGATTATCTTACCACAAAATTGCATTTAATATAATTTTCTTTCAAATTAAATATTGAGACCTAATTCCTTGATTACAAGATGAGATATGTATTAAGTCTTTTTTCATAAGTATCTCTTTCTCTGTGTCTATCTAGTATAAATATTTTTGTTTCATTAGTATCTAAAGAAATATTTAATAGTTAAAATAAAAAAGTTATCGCTTAGATTTTCTAGTTATAAATTTGCGTTTGGTTTCTCTATATTAATCATTGTCTGGATAGAAAAAAAAACGTTTATCTATTTGAATTTGCAAAAATTCGCTTACTGGTTTATTACCTTATTCAGCTGTAAAGCCTCGAAATTATTGAAAGTTTCATTTAATTCAGTAATTTTCCAGTAGTGAATCATAAAGGTAAAAGTACTAACTCTGGTATCGTCTTCATCATTTAACCATGTTTCTAAAATGTCAGAAATTTGGTTATATTGAGGAGTTTCGATTTCTAGTAACAGACAGCCGTAAACGTATAACAGTGCCTTAACCGAAATATTGATTAATATAATTTGAAAACGTATATATATGCTCATATTTTGATGATTTTTTTGGCATTAACTGCTTAAGCATTTTGTCCAGTAACTCTCCAGTGGTGAATCATAAAGGTGAAAGTACCAACTCTTGTATCGTCCTCATCATTTGACCATGGTTCTAAAATGTCAGAAATTTGGTTATATTGAGGAGTTTCGGTTTCTAGTAACAGACAGCCGTAAACGTATAACAGTGCCTTAACCGAAATATTGATTAATATAATTTGAAAACGTATATATATGCTCACATTTTGATGATTTTTTTGGCATTAACTGCTTAAGCATTTTGTCCAGTAACTCTCCAGTGGTGAATCATAAAGGTGAAAGTACCAACTCTTGTATCGTCCTCATCATTTGACCATGGTTCTAAAATGTCAGAAATTTGGTTATATTGAGGAGTTTCGGTTTCTAGTAACAGACAGCCGTAAACGTATAACAGTGCCTTAACCGAAATATTGATTAATATAATTTGAAAACGTATATATATGCTCACATTTTGATGATTTTTTTAGCATTAACTGCTTAAGCATTTTGTCCAGTAACTCTCCAGTGGTGAATCATAAAGGTGAAAGTACCAACTCTTGTATCGTCCTCATCATTTGACCATGGTTCTAAAATGTCAGAAATTTGGTTATATTGAGGAGTTTCGGTTTCTAGTAACAGACAGCCGTAAACGTATAACAGTGCCCTAACCGAAATATTGACTATTATAATTTGCACACGTATATATGCTCACATTTTGATGATTTTTTGGCAATAACTGCTGGAGAATTTTTTCACATCATACTAATTAAAAAAATTTTCTTTAAGTCATTGTAAATATTATACAAACAACCTAACAATTATCAAATTAAAAAAAGTTCCAGGAATTTAAGGTCGTTGATTCAGTCAACCGTATCGTTCATCTTTCTTATATATTTTTTCACAAAGACTGACTAAACTGAAAATTTACCGAAGTTGCTATTTAAGAAAAGGATTTCGGTTTGCTTATGCTAGCGCAGATTGTTGAATCCAAGGGAATGTTCAGCTGATTTACAGTTACAAGCTAAGTCTGTAGCATTTAAGAAAGATGCAATTCAAAATTTAAAGTATTTTGTACGATGACCCAGGATCATAAAACTTTTATAGTGAAATTTTGCATAAATTAAACTCTTTTTTAAACTGAGCAATTTAAATATGATTTATTTTTCATAATCAAGGAGCATTAATTTATTTCTTACCACTTTATTACTATCATATTTGATAAAGCCCTTTAAAAGATGCTTTTCTTTTTTGAGTGAAATTATTTCAGCATCATGAAATTAAAATGAATCGATATATAATTAAATTGATAAATATTTTTATCATATCATTTTCTTTTCCCCTTTTTTACTGCTTTTATTTTAAATAATCAATACTGATTCCTATATACTAATATAGACTTAGAAAAAGAATAATTATTTAAGAAATGCCTTTTTCACTGTCCACTTTAGAAAAACATTGATGCTAGAAGATTACACATGAATCACACATGATGCTAGAAGATTACACATGAATCACACATGATGTTAGAAGATTACACGGGAATCACACATAATGCTAGAAGATTAGAAGATTACACGTGAATCACACATAATGCTAGAAGATTACATACGAATCACACATGATGCTAGAAGATTACACATGAATCACACATGTTGCTAGAAGAATATACAAATCGCTGAATGTTAAAATATAATATTAGAAATATTCAATATGATATTCAAAAAGTATCGAATTGCCAAACGTGACAGGTTTGACCATAATTTATTTTACCATTGCTAAAAAACCAAACTATTAATAATTTTTCATACTGTTAACTAAAAAAAGGCAATATAATGAATCAAGTTATCATATGTAGGCGGTACATTTTATATAATTTGTTAAAATGCATAATATGCAGTATAATAAAATGTACAAATAGCTCTTATATACATCAATTTTATTATTTCCTTTTTATATAGTTAATAAAAATCATTATTATATTTTGCAAATTTTTCTTTGTGCTTTTAATTCTAAAAAAATCTATCTTTCATTACGTAAAAATATTTTCTTTTCTTTAAGGGATCAAAATATTTTTCAATTAAGATTTACATTTACATCACGCTGGATGTAGAATCGTAAATGGATCTTGACAACTGCTATACTATTTCGCTTCAAGCAATTGTCCAGACAAGTTGAAATTACAGTTAGAAAGATGTTTGATGTTAATTAACAGTCATGCATTTCATTTACGATCCGAACTGAGATCTAATGAAGTAATAGTTTGATAAGAATAAATAATTTAAATATATGTAATTTTACTCAAAAAAATTATTTTGTTTTTCATGAAATATTTTTGTTTTAAAAATAACATGATATTATTTGTATATTTTAATTTTAATCTGTGTGCTGTGGAACTTCATAAAACTAATATTCATTGCTTTAAATTAAATAAAAATGCGTTTTGAGTTCAGTATAATTTTTAATTATTTAATTAAACACGTTTAATACAATTTGTAATTATTGTTAATGAAATGAATCTACTGCAAATATTTCAAATAGATCTAAATAATACAAAACAGAATGAAATACAAATTTTTAATCAAAAAATTAGAATTCCGAAATATATTATTTTAAGTATTTTTGAATATAAAAATTTCCCATTTTATAATATAAGTAATGATTACATTCTAAAATAGTAGATTAATAAAAGATATTTATAAAAGCTTTTCTAATAATGCTTGAATAACGAAACACTTGAATGCGAGTTTTATTCTTTATTCATTTACTAAAAATCAATCTTCGTAAAAGCTTTAATGTAATATTGTATTATTAATTTTTAAAAATACTTATAAACAATTTAATTAATTTTTTTAATATTTTAGCTTGACATATTCTAAACAATATAGTATTAGAATCATATATAGTATTTGATCATACCATAATTTAAATTAATGCATATCATTAATAACAAAATATGTAACCAAGTTTCAAAAAATTGAATCATTGGAAATTCAATGAAACTGAATTAGATTCTAATCAAATTGTTAATATTGTTTAAATAGATGTTATTTAATAAACATTTAAAGTAATTTTTGTAGATATGATTTATTTTTATAATGGTGTCTACATTTAATGTTATGTTGCTTTTAAAAAAATTGTAGCTAAATTTGCAAAATAAATATATATAACGAATTTTAATTATCCTTTAATTTTTAATTAGTTTCGAAGAAGAAAACTTGAAAGAAAGATCTTTTTTTATTACAATCATGATGGGGAAAACATGATCAAAATAGGTACTGAAAGAAGATATATGTGTAAAAGCGATATATTGATTCGACAAAAGCAATTGTGTAACAATGTCTGTTCTTGACAGTTTTAAAGTGTGAAAATATAGTCCGTGTAAAACTCAAGTTGAAAAGAAAAAAAACTAAATTTTTTATGTTTTATAAAAGTAGAATTCTTCATATAAGGATTACTAACAGTAAGCAAACCTCATACAAAATAGTGATATTTTATTAATTATTCATGCTTGTTTAGATATTAAGCATAAATTTTCATGGAATAACCATGTTATTTTTAAAGATCCAAATACACAATGAATCATAACCTCATGGTAAAAAAATTATATTTGCTTCAATTTATAATAGAAAATTTTGAAGTTAATATTATTATTAACTTCAATTTTCTATTGATTTCATCAAAAATATTAAAATTATTTTAAGATTACAAAATAATCAGACTAAGAATCCTTCAATTACAAATATAGAATTAAAAGAAACTTAACTTGTTGAGTTGATTACATTCAAAAGACATTTTAATAAAAAGTCATTTTCTTCTGATGTAGTACAAATTTAAAGAGAAGATTGAGGTTAAATCTTTATATGGAAAATATTACAATGATATTGAATGTTAAGCAAAAAAATTTTTTCATAATGCTTTAATTTTTTTAGTTCACTAAACATAATGTTATTACTATTCCAAAATGCTAAAATATCTTATTTAAAATCACGAATTTGTAAAAAAGAGAAATTAAAATAAACATTGGTTATAGAAAAACGTTTGCAAAAATTAAATGTTTATTGATAAAAATAAAATTCAATGAGTTCTAACACTGAAAACATTAGCCATATTACGTCATTTTTTATCAGTAAAATAGAAATATAAGTCAGTTAATATTTTCTTTACGTTTTTTATCTTACATAGAGTAATTAATTCTTTGTATCCGAAAGCTACATCTATACATAATAAATAACGAATTTTTTCTGGGAATAAAGAAATTGATTCCTATCCTTACAATAATATTTTTCTTTGTCTTTTATTTAAAATTACCTTTATATCTTAGTGGTACTTCTTTTCGATAAATATCACTATCAAGAAATACAGGCCATAAATTTTAAATAAGAATTGGATTCATGTTTTGAAAACATAATTCGAATAATACAGATAATTTTTTTATTTATTTAGTTATCATCTTTTAGTTTCTATATTTATTGTCTACTTTTAGAATCAATCATAAAGGCTTATAAATACTATTTAAATAATCTACCGCAATATAATTATGTTTCAAAACCCCAGGTAATTTAATTCAAAACTTATTATAAATAATGTATGTTAATTATTAATTACATGAGGTTTTCTATTAGAATTTTGTGAATGCTAAAAAATTACTATTTTGATACAATTAAGCTTTAATTTTTCAATTCTTCATTTTAAAAATACTAAGTGTATTTTAATTAACCATTAAATTAGATTATCAATTACAAAATATCATTTTTTAATTCTAATACAACAAACAATATAAATCGATTCATGTCTCTAATATATATATATATATATATATATATATATATATATATATATATATATATATATATATATATATATATATATATATATATATATATATATATATATATATATATATATATATATATATATATATATATATATATATATATATATATATATATCAATTTTTTAATTCAATTAAAAAATCCAAAATTTATTGTTATTTCATTTAATTACGTAAGTGAACGTGATGTGACAAAATATTTTCTTAACATCACTGCGTATCTTCATAGAAGGAATTTTAACAAATATTAAGTTGTATACAAATTTTGTAAATGAAGAAGCACTGAATATATCAGACTTCTTCCCAAAAAAGTGTAAGCAGGAATCAGAAAATTAGGCTTCATCTCATGCTATTTAACATAGGTTAGTATTGAACAGAGGGTATTAACACATTTTTATAACGGTTTCGGGGCCGTTTAATTAATGTTTAAAATAATAAGACATTTTTTTAAATATTCGATCTGATTGCGTTTTTTCTGGATTATAAGTCTGCATCGTGATTTTTTATGATAGAAGAGATTTTCGTAAAATTTCTAGGGGTATTGCTCTTTCCATTCTTGTTCTACTACTTTCCAGAGTCCATCCCATATAGTGGTGGGTTTGCGTTTAGAAACAGCTCTTTTTAACACAAACCAAAGGCTCAACAATCATACATAGGTGAAACGTCAGGGGACTTCGCAGGAATATGTTGAAAAGGAATATAAGCAATATTTGTATTAGTCTTCATTTTTTCAAGGAATGCAGTGGTAGTTTTCGAAGTATGACTTGTAGCTTTGTCTTGGTGAAGTTTCACTCTTTGAAAATCATTAGGATAAAGAAATAGAATTTCTTCTAAAAATATTGAACGTAAAAACCTTCCCCTGATAGTATGATGAGTTGATTTTAACATTTTTTCCACTCTTCTTATTTTAATTTCTCATTGTAGGAGAAACCTGCGACAGTCATAAACTACTTACTGAAACATTCTTTACATTGACGGAACCAAGTTTGTGCATTTTTTATCCTTGTTTTTTATAGTAAAGAGACCTTTTTTGTTGCATTGATTTAGGTGTTCCCATTCTTCATGAAGGGTAACAATGTATTTCCATTTTATTTCCTGCTAAATGGTTTTCATACAGGATTCTACAAAATGTTTTGCGTTGAGCTACATCTCTCGGAAAAGCTGGTGAACATTTTGTTTTTTAGCTTTTTTTAAGTTGTAAATCTTGGTTTATTATTTTATTTATTTTTGCTACAGATGTATCTAAATACTTTGCTATTGATTGCAGCGTTGGCAAATTTTCTCTTGTTACCAGAGATTTAACTTTAAATACATTTGAAACAGTATGTATCTTTTCCGGATATTCGTTTGGAGTCATCTTTCCTTGTAGAAATAATGATTGACGGTTTTTACCTGTCCGATTAATAATGTAGCTTATTTTGTAATTAGATATTTTAATATCATGCATATCACAATGTTTTTGAATTCTGGAGAAAGAATGTTTCTCTTCGGAAAGCGCAAAACTATATCCTTCAATCCACACCTTGTTTACACGCGACATTTTGAAAGAAGAATAAATTTAAAAGGTTAGGTTACGGCAAAAAAACAGTTTTATAGCTTTATGCTCATAGGCTTATAGCTCGCATTGAGTAAGATTGAGTTTTTATTTGAAATCTAAACAAAAATTGAAGGATTGATGATTTTGAAAAAAAGTCAATCAAAACGAAAAGATAAGCACGGCGTTTGATTGACAAATGAAGGGGAAATAAGCCCGCTTGGAAATACAAAGACGAGAAAAAATTTAGAATCTATTAATTTGTTTCGAAAAAGAAATTGTTGCGTCAATTTTCTCTTTAGGACTCGTTGACAAATCTAAAATCCAAGAGAAAGAAAGAGCTCCAATACCAAGTTTTTCTCTTAAGGAATTTCTTGCTTGATCATATTGAGTACACTTTAGCATTATGTGATCCATGGTTTCTCGTTCTCCACAAGAGCATTTATCCGTTGAAGAAAGCCTGAATTTATGTAATTTAGCATTTTTTGGAAAAGATCTAGTTCTAATTCTAGCTAGCCACACTTCTTCAAGGCGAGAAGAAATATAATTAAGGTGAATTTTCGTGATAGAAGACATGTGCGAAAAGTTAGAGGAATATTTACTATTTTTCCATTCGTTGTTATTATAATCGATAAAAATGTTTCTTATATTATGGATAAGGTATTTAGGTGAAATTGAGTGCAGAATATAACTTTTATTAATGGCCGATTTTGCAAGAGCATCTACTTTTTCGTTCCCAGCAATTCCGGAATGACCTGGAATCCAAACTAATTGAATAGATTAGCAAATCTTAGTTGCATTTCTTAAAGCTGATCCGATGTGTTGAATGATGGTTAAAGAAAAGGTTGAGAGAGTTTTCAAACTGCTTAGACAGGAAAAGGAGTCAGATAATATGATATAGTTGGAGGGAGAAATACAGAATTTAGTCACCGCCAGATATAAAGCCAAAACCTCTGCTGTAAAGATGGAATTAGAGTTATTGATTTGCCCGGAAACAAAGGAGTTATTTCTGCTGTTATAGACAGCGATACCAAGTTTTTCTATTTTAGATGCATCAGTAAATAATAATATGTGATTGAACCATTCAGAAGTACTATGCAGTTCAAAGAGGTCATTGATAGTATTTGTAGGATCATTTTTAGTCTGAAAAGTATATTTTCTAAGAAATATTTTTAAATCAATATTAACAGATGTAGGTTTTGCAGGAATTCTTAAAATATGTGATTCTTGAATTCCATTTTCTTCAAGCCATGTTTTCACTCGCAAAGATCGAGGAAGAGCGCCAGAGATATGGCTGTATGGCATTGATTCCCACAAACTACCACATGGAGAACTAGTAGAAACTGCAAGATTTCTAATGTACATCCTTGTAGAGAGAAAGTTTTGTCTTACAGAAAGAGGTAAGACCCCTGCTTCTTTCAGAAGAAGTGGAATTGGCGAGGAAGACTTGTAGCAATTCTAAGAACTGAGTGATAAATCGGATCCAAGATTTTTCGGTCTGATAAGCTCGCAGATGTAAATACATGACATTCATAATCGAGGCTACTTGTAATGAAGGACTGAACAATTTGAAGTAAGTGATTAATTTTTGCTCCCCATCTATTACCAGCAGTAGCTTTTAAAACATTAATTTTCTTCTGGATGGATTTTTTTTCATTTGAAAATTATACTCGAATGTTAAGTTATTAGTAAAATAGAGGCCCAGAATTTTATGTGCTTAGACCAAGAGATAGGGAACTGTTTGATAGTTAGTTCAAAATTTACAGGATATTTTTTGGAAGAGAAATCAAAGACTGAACATTTTGAGGAATCAATTTTTAATTTCCATTCTTCACACCATTGTTCAAGTTTTATGATTGCAGTCTGCATTTTTTGCTGTAGACTTTCTTGTGATGTATGAGCAGCCAAAAAGATTATGTCATCAGCATAAATAAATCACTTAATGTCAGGAGAGAGAACTTCGTAAATATCTGACATATAAATCATAAAAAGAAAGGGAGAAAGAAGACTGCCTTGAGAAACACCTCTATTAGAGATAGTGGGTTGAGATAAAGTTCCACGCCATTTCACTTGAAAACTTCTATCCGATAAAGAATCCAATATCCAATAAGCAGCATTTCCTCTGATATCAAATTGAAGGAGCTTGTAAATAAGACCATCTGGCCACAGTGAATCGAAAACTTGAGATATGTCTACAGTTGCGCATATGATATATTTTCTCTGTGAGCGTAAAGCAATAATATGATGATGAAGCATAGAAAGAACACTATTGCAACCTCTATGAGGCATAAATCCATGATGATTTTGAGGAAAATATTTGGAAAGGGAGATATGATTTATTAGACGATTATTATCATGTGTTCCATGACCTTACATAGAACACTTACATAGAACTTATAAGAGATATTGGGCGATAAGAATTTACTAAAGTAGTATCTTTCCCAGTTTTTATTATAGGAATTATGATGAATATTTTCCAAGACGGGGAAACAATGCCGCTTAATCAAGAGTTATTTAGGAGTGACAATAGGGATCGTAAATCTGTGTTTGATAGACCCTTCAAAATTTTAGCTGATATTAAATCAGGACCAGCTGAAGTATTTTTGCATTTAGAAATCGCCAATTGGAGTTCTGAGAGGGAGAATGCAGAGTTATATTCTAAATCATAGTTTGAACTTAAATCGAGAGGTAGTACTTCAGTTACAGATTGACGAGAATTATATTTGGCAAATAAGTTAGCCTGAACAACAGGGTTCGAAATAGTAGAAGTTTCGCTAGAAATTAGTAGATGATGAGTTGGTGAGTCAATAGATCTATTTTTAAGTTTTTGAAGAATAGAATCAATGTCCTTAGATATGCCAGCATTTGTTATAGTTTTATCCCAGAAATTTCTGGAAAGGGTTAGAAGAAGCTGATGAAGTTTTTGCAGAAATTCGTTTGCACTGTATCCACAGAGTCTGATTAAGAGAACTTTTCGCTTTCCTCCAAAGCTTTCTTTTTGACCCAAAAGATAACAACATTCCGATGTCCACCACACGGAGGATATGACTTTAACAGAAAGATTTGTTTTTTCCTGAATTTTTCAAGATAGTTTTTGCATAAAATTTGGAATTGATCTACAGAAACTAGTCCGTTATTAGCAATTTGAGTGTTCATTGAATTGAAGAAGCCAGTTCAAAAATTCTATTGCGGGAAGTACCTTTCGAATAATCGTTATTGTATATTTTAACAGTTGTTTGAACAGGGACATTGTCACTACCATAACTATCTGAATTGACTGAGAAAGTACACAAAGGAAAAATATCAGGAGATACAAAGTTATAATCGATAAGGGGTGATCTATGGTGGAGTCCGAAATGAGTAGGCTGAGATGTATTTAAAAGACAAATGTTTCTATCCAGTATCCAATCGAGGAATTCTGAAGATTCGGCAGAGTTTGAATAACGACCAAGCGCCAAACTTCGTATATTAAAGTCTCCAATTATTATGAAGGGAGGATGAATATTTAATAAGATGCTATGGAACAAAGAACTTGAACATTTACCGTGTGGGACGTATACATTTACTAAAGTAAGAGATGATTTGGATATAGTAATTTTTATAGCTAATATTTCTGTATCGTTATCTTCTGAGCGGGATATATTTAAAGCTTGCACAGGTAGAGATTTATCAACAGCAAAAAGAATGCCTCCACCACGGCCATCTTGCCTAATTATTGTTTTATTATGAATTTGAAATAAGTCGGATTTTTTAAGAAACGTTTCTTGAATTGCTAGGACATCGGAAGATTGAAAGTACGGAAGTTTTACATACGGGCGATTAGATAGAACGCTTCTTGCTTTCCAAGAAATTAAAGTGAACATTAAATAAAACGAAAAACCTGAACAGTTATTAAAAATCAAAAACAAAGTGCGCTCGTAGTAAAATAATTTAAAAAAATTATGAATGTTTTTTACGATTTCTTCCTGGCTCATCTCTTTCTTTAATGTTAGGTTCTGCATATTTAGTATTTGGTTGAGGAGACTTCATAATGGGTTGTTCGGGAGATATAATTTGCTGACTCACAGAATTTTTGGACTTATCTTCCTTGACTGGATAGATCTTGCACGACTCTTTCTTGGAGGAGATCTAGAAACTGATCTAGCTTGATTCGAACATGATCACATACATTCTTTCATGAATGAGAGCATCTGTTGGACCATTTGATCCTTGTCTAGCCTGTATCGCAAGTAATTTTGCTTCAAATATAGAAGCCATCTCAGTCTCTGCTTTTTTAACAATATCAGTTATTTCATTTTGATTCGGCACGAAAGGAAGATGACTTTTGGTTATACTGGAGTAACTGGTTTTTAAAGATTTATTATACCGTCTTCTCGCCTCAATAAATGGAAGGTGGTTCATGCTTTTAAAATGTAAGAATTTTTTTCTTCAAGCCTCGTAGGGCAGGAAATATCATTAGCTGCATGATTTCACTGACAGTTTATGCATTTAGGTGTTTCATTGGCACAGGGAGAGTCTTTATGGAATGTTTCACAGTTTTTACATAGGAAGACTTCTTGTGTACATTTATTCGTAGGGTGAGTGAGTTTAAAGCATTTTCCACATTGGCTAACGTTTTCAAAAAAAGTAGAAATTGAAATGATGGAATAGAATAAGTTAATAGTTTGAGGTAGATGATGTCCAATGACGCTCACTAAAATATTTTCGCTCAGTTCTTCTGAATTCTTTTTGTAAATCTTTGTAAGCTTAATATCGTTAAGCCATTTTGCACAATTTCTTCAGCAACAAGATATAAAAGTAAATCTACATTTATTTCTTTTATAAGATATCTTGAAGAAATATATTGAGGTTGAAAACTGGAGTTAACTGGTACTCCAAGAATATTGTTTATCTTGCTTAGTTCTACAGCATCTGGGCAATTAGTTTCGAATAGAAGCTTATTGACGGGTGTGTTGAATTTGTATTATTTTCTTGTGATTCTTTACAAGTTGAATTATTTATTGCTTTAAATAGTAAGGTTTATTTGGAATAGATGCAGTACCATCAGTGGGAGACAGGAAAATGAAGAACTTAGTAATACCATTTTCCGCAGCTAACTGGATTACTTGTGGAATAGAATCTTCGAAAGTCAATAATCTTGACGTGTTTATTTTTTGGAATGCGCAAATCGCAATCCGTGTAAATCATTTCAGTCTCTGCTTCAATCATTTTAAATCCAAAATAATGAAAAAAAAATTTTTTTTTAATTAAAAAGATTAAAAAATTAAATAGTAAAAGTAAAAGAACAAAAATACTCAATCTTAGTCAATCAAACACTAAGCCAAAGTCACGATAATTTGAACACGAAAAAGGAGAAAAAGTGTCAAAGAAAAACAGTAAATAATGACAAAAAATCAGAGTTCAAAATTTACGTATTTCTCAATTTAAAACAATCCGCCATCGATCTTCATAAATTTAAAAGTAGCAAACGATATTTCTCATTTCAAATAATAAGCTGTTGCCACAAATTTTTATTCTAAAACATTTACTTTTTTAAATTCTTTATCGAAACCGTTCTAGAAATGTGTTAATACTTTCTGTATTTTACAAGTTTCACTTTTTCCGTGATAAGCTCAATCTCAATTTTATATATAGGATTTGAAAGACAGGGTATCTATAAAAATAATTTTTCTGAGTAATTAATTGAAGTAATAGGAAGTAAAATAATTCTATGGTCATTTCATGTCACCATTTTATAAAATTTCGGTTCTTTCGATATTATTTTTCGCCTTTTTGATAAAACTTTATTTATTGTTACTTATATTTTTACAATTTTCTGACTAAAACAGAAATGAAATAAAATATTCTTTTTGTTTCTGTTTCTTTTTATTTACTGAGTGTAATATTTTATGACGTCTTATTTAAAACTAGCATTGATAATATAATCAGAAAGCAATTTTTAAACCTACCAAAAGAATGTGATTAATAACTGTAGTTAATGTTGATTGTCTGAAGCAATCGAAATTAGCTTTTCATCCGTTAGATTAATAGTGTACTGCGTGAAATATCCTAAAAAATATAAGGAAATTATTTCCTTTTATTTATTAGAAATAATAAAAGAACATGACATGATTTAAGACGTTAAACAAAAGCTTTTTTTATTAAGTCAGTCAAAATTCCTGGTAGCTATATTACATCGCAAATATATAGTATGAACATATATTTTTAGTATGTATTTTCAACATTCAAAACCGAAATACTTTCAGATATTGTTCAATTTAAAGTTCTTAATTTTTACTGCATGATAGCTAAAATTTACTTTATTTGTAAATTAATCTAGAAAACATATAAACACAGATTTATGAAAGAATCTTACTCTGTTATACGAAGTCCTTAAAAGAAAATAAGGAATTTTTATTAAATGCTATGATGTGCATAGCTAAATATATGATTTAATTATAACAAAACTTTTTGGAAATTCTTCTAACTTTTCTTCTTTATAAAATACAAAATTAAAGTAAAGCTTAAACAATAAAGTTGATTCATTCTCTTGAAGTAAGTAAGCATATAGCAGAAAAAATTATTTTCCATTACAATGATTTCTCATATAATAACGTTTTATAAGTTAAGTTAGAAGGCGATATAAAAATTATTTGTGAATTAAAATGAAAATAATGATAAAATTGAATAAAAAAAAAATTCCCTTGCATCATTCGGCATAAAAATATTTAGACGTAAATTGATTCTTACTTTATTTCTTTCATGATTTATTGCAGAATATTTTAGGAATAGTAAATAATTGTTAATTTAAATAATGAAAGACATCAGCTTCTTTTATTAAAACATAAAACATCTTTTAGTTTTATTATACATGGCCTCCAAAAGTTAAGAAACGACTAATTTTTTGCTACTAGTTTGCAAATGAATAAATCAAGAAGCACCAAATTTGAATGATATGTACCCAAATAGGCATGTATTGGTGGCAAAATAGAAGATAACAATATCGACTTTTCCATGCTATCAATTAAACACAGATTAAGTTGTTTTCGGCTTCCTATAGACCTTGGAGAAGGGCTTAATGCAGCCACTTTTCTACCAATATAGTGTTACAGATGCTATATATAGGATTCAGGTCTGGAGATCAAGCTGGTTAGTGCATTCCCTTCAAATTGAAAATTTCAAGATAGTTCACAACAACTGAAAATTGATGAGATCGTGCGTTATCACCCATTAAAATGAAATCATTGCTAATTGTATTAGCATATGAGTGGACATATGAATCAAGGATCTCATCCCGATATCTCTCACCAGTAACAGTTCTTCAGTGGAATACATGCATGTCAGTGTGACCAACGGAGGAGATCCCTGCCCAAACCACCGTGATAATTGTGTCTCTCCAAAGTGTTGGATTGATAGTATCTGATGCTTTGTTCCCTCCAGATCAGTACACCTTCTGAATCACTTTCTCGTGACTCGTGAGATTCTGGACTTGTCTGTACAAAGTACAAAAGCCCATCACTTTCTGTTCCAAGAAACTTGTTTTCTTGTCCTAGATAAAAGGGTTCTTCTCTGTTGTCTGGTGAAGAGGACACATATAACTGGTTGCCTTGCATAGAGACTTGCATAGGAAAGGCGTCTTTGCACCTTACTAAAGGATATTCTTTTCCCTGATGCTACATAATGATCTGCAACAAGTTGAGGTACAGAAATACTTCTTCCCCTTCTGGCTGAAAGAGTTGTAAAACGGTCGTCTGAAGGTATTGTAGCACGTGATCACCCTGGAGCATATCTTCTGGGCACAAAAGGGTTTGGTAGTGATTCCAGCGACTGTGGACCACACTGCTAAACACATAAAGCATCTAGTAGAATTAGCCTGTGATCCCCTCGAGCATCCACAAAGTTAATGAATTGAAAAAACGTATTTCTCTTAGATAATGTGAAATCCTATTAACTATTGTCAACAAATCTACTATCAAAAATTAAAAATTAACGAAAGCTATACGCGTAATTGTGAAAGTCTATTGCTTGCATGTTTTTCGCTCACTCATGTATACCTGTTTTTTCCTATAAAAAAGTGTTAGTTTGTGTTTTTGTGTATAACTTCGTTTTTATCCTTCATATAAACTACAAGTTTTATTACTAGTATCATATTTTATGTTGAGCTTCGAAAGACATATTGTTTCTTAACTTTGGGAGGGCAAAGTTATTTTTTAGTTTCCATTGTTTTTATTATGAAAAAAATTGGGTAAAAATTACTTCAAGGAAATTTATTAAGGTTTTGTTCGCAAATCTTATTTAGAATTTTTTTCTTTAAAATATAGGAATACATCAATATTTAAGCCATTTTTTGTTAAAAGGTGATATCCTGAAATATATATATCACAAAATAGAATTAAAATCGGCTTAACCGTTCTCCGGAAAATCAAAATTAAACATGAATACAAAAAGACGTTTAGGAAGATGAGTAAATATTTTTTAGAGATGCTAGAATATTAAACATGCAGTTATAAATTATTAACTTACCTTTTTCAAAATCATTCCTTCAACATTTTTATTATTAAATGTTACATAGACTGTATTACTATAACAACTCAAATGAACAAAATGGGTATTTTCATACAAATAAAGTAAAATTTACAATAAAGCAAAAAGCATATTAAATCATATCAGAGGGTTCAGCACATTTCTCTTATCTGAATATGTCACACACACACAATTCAGAACTTAGAAACTTTTATATTCTTGTATACTAAGCATCTCAAATTAAAGGAATGGACACTCATTTATTAACTCCTGTATATTCAATCATATTTTATTTTTCCCATTATTTTTTACATTCAAGTAACTGAAACATTTATTTTATTATTCAATTAACTTTTTTACCGCTAATTATTGCCTATAGCCTGCTTTGGTTTCACTTAGAATTTTTCTGTGAGAAAATTGTTAAATTGGGTATTATAATATATAGAGAATTTTTCTTACCAAATATAATCACATTCATCCCAAAAATTCTTATGTTCAATATAGAAAAAAATTCACATACTCATTTTTAACCTAATTAAATTTTTTATTTCATTTTACACATTTTACATTTCTTTTCTTAAAATAATGTAATTACTGATTTTCTACTTTATTTTCAATTATAATTTATAGTTTATTCATTTCTTTAATAGTTTTTGATCGCATTTGGGTGTTTTGAAAAGTTTATATCATACAAGTTTAAAATTACCCTTTCATCAATAAATATATTTAAATCAAATATTTTTTAATTACGATATTCAAAATTACATAACCTAAACTGTTTATTTAATGTAAAGTAAATTTTATTGATTGATAAAGTGATCAGAAAGTATGAAATATAATGCAGATATCTTTCGTAAGAAGGCCCAGATTATAGAGCTTAAACGTATGCTGAATGTATGAGTGCGAAGAATATTCACAAATTTAAAGCCAATTTCGAGCTTTTAAACTGTTCTGCAATTAGATTCGAATCAAGAAAAAGATACAACCCGTTGTACACGCTTCAATTTTACTGCATTCAATAAACCAAAGTAATTAATCAAAGCGATGTCAATAGAAAAATAAAACCGAATAATATGTAACCTGAAATTTGATATAAGGTGTAACTTTTGAGTCTATATTTTTCCCAGTATGTACTTGCTTAGATTCAGAATTATATAAACACTTCTGCAATAAAGTAAATGATAGCATTTCTGATATACGCAGTCTAAAGAAATAGTAAAGCCATGAAATTCCCATCTTGAGCTTGAGTAATTCATTTATGAATTGAATGCTTTATTTAAATATTTCATATTTTATTTAATTTTAAAAAGCTTAATTTCTCATGTAGCTTTAAAGGAGATCCTATTTACAGTTTATTTTACGGCGTATTATTTATATTAACGAAAAAAGTTTTTGAAAATTTTTATAATATTTAAATTTTAAGAAAACTTTTATATTTTTAGTTATTATTTTAAAATATAATCATATTATCTATATTTCAAAAATTTAATTAAAACCAACAGTATTTTCAGATAATTAAACAAGTTATGAATGCCAAGAATGATAATTCACACTAATAGTTAATCCTATTCCTTTAGTGGGTGTTTTCAATAAGCACTATAAATACATTTTTTGATTATGCTTATTTTTGCAATGTTTTGATATCTAAAATTTCAATGAAAATAATTTTGTAGAATTTATAAAAGTAATTGATCCCTATTTATTTCACTACACAATTTAAAAAAATTATCATAAAATTCTTGTGTAATATTATTAATCTATATTGTTATGTTTATTTATTCAGTAGACATTTCAAATGTACACCTTTCAAACTTTATTAAATTGGATCTATAGATTTCTCTTCTGCAGATCTCAATAACTTCATCAAGTAAGTTTTATTTACATTCACTGAATAGCTACATTAATAAATACAGTTATATGAAATAAATAGAAGTATTTTTCAAAATAAAATAAATCCAAAATATTTATTTGATTGACTATTAACAAGTATCATTTGCTTCTAAATAGAAATCATTATTTTTTATGTTTGGTTATTAAATTAAGTTAAATGTAGGATTCTTTTACAGATTTTTACATCACATAAGAAAATTTGAATATTAAAATTTATTTTATTTGAATATTAAACCATAAATATTTAAAATAGGTAAAAGAAACCCAAATTTTCATAATTAATTTTTAATGAATATAATTAAAGTTATCATTAAGTTAATTATTTTATTAATTATTTTAATGGATTAACAATTAAATTCCATGATTAATCTTAAAAATTAATTTATGGAATGCCATTTGTTAATGTAAAAAGGAATGCTAAGGAATTATAAAGAAGGATATAATGAGTTGCCATTTATTTTTAAATTTAGAATTATACTTATTAATCTTACGCCTGTAAATGTATTATTTTATTCATATAGCATTCGAAGCTACTTGACAAAACCTTTTTAATAAATATTTGCAAATTATAGTCATAATTCTGTTTTTGAATAGAATATTAATTCAATTTTCATAAATACATTTGTAAGAGAATATGTATTTATAATGAAATATGTATTCTATGACTGAATTTTCTTTTATAATTTTTTTATTAAACTACATTTTTTTATCCTTAAAGGACTTCAAATTATTTCACTTTCCCGATATCCATTTTTGGTTTTCAACATTTCTAATCATTTCATGTAATTAAAACTCTAAAAGTTAAAAGTAGAAAAAACTTTCAATATAGACCAACTTTGCTCATTGCATAGTTACTTTATTTATTGGGAAATTAATAATATTTAAAATAAACTGTTTGATGGTAATTTTAATTACATTAACTATTCGATTTCATGAATTAATTGCTATTATGAATGCCAATTGTAGTCTTGTATTATACGATTTTATTTAAATACAATGAAATGTAAATAATAATGATAATAATAACTTTTCAGAATGGTGGCTGCTATTTAAAAGTGCCAATCAAATATTATGAACTAAAAATATTCCCATTAAAAGAATTAATGGCTTCTTATAAAGTGTACAGTGATTGTAATTATTTTTTAAGAGCATACAGTGTGAATATAATTGTTAAATGTTCGTATTAATTAATTTCAAAAGCTATTTTTTACTCTCATAAATTTTATTTTATAAAAAGCATACATTTTTAACAAAGGATATGAACTTTAAAACAAATGCTAAAATCTGCGTTTTGAAACGTTATCATACAATGGTTTTATTCAAGATTCCACTATAGTGTGAACTGTATTATAAATATGTCGACTATCTGCCGTATAAATTTGCCAATAAGTTTGTTTATAAATGTCTAATAGATTTGTTAAACATATACGCCATGTCAACAAACTTCAGCCTTCCGTTCCACTTTGTGATGCGAGAAAAGGTGTGAAAAGTTTTGTACATAAACTTTGGCAGGAATCATGGAGAATGCAAGTCAGCAACAAATTGTATGCCATAACTTCATCTCTCATTTCATTTCCAGTTTTAGCTTTACGGAGTGCGGATGTTAAATTAACCCGCCTTCGTATTGGACACACACGTTTCACTCATAAGCATTTATTCCTAAATGAATTAAATCCTTGGTGTGAAACGTGTGATGAACCATACTCTGTGTTTCATATTTTAATTTCATGTTCTGATTTTAACCAACATCGTTTTAAATATTTTAAGACTGATCTTTTAACGATGCGGGATTTGCTGGGCGAACTACCGCATCAAAATATTTTGCTTTTTTAAGAAGCATTGGTTTTATTGATTATATATAATTTTAAATTAAAGATTTTTAATTAAATACTTATAACATTTTACAGATTTAGTTTAGTTTTTTTCATCTTATATGTTTTAGATATAATTTAATCATTTATATGTTAGGTGTTTGTTTATTTTTTATGTTAATAATCTTATAAATATTTCTTATATTTTTAAAGGAATTTTAAAAGTTGATTGGTTTCAAAAAAAAATTAATTAAAAATTATTACATAAAAAATATTCTGGCGCAGCTTGTCCTTATTTGGACCTTGCGCCATAAAACCCAACCAACCAACCAACCATGTCAACAAACTGCACAATTACTAGTTATTGGAAATCTAAGCTTTTAGTAATAAAGTGTTTTCGATCAGAGTACTGAATGCTGAAATATTTATTATATTATGATTTATTTTCTTTCTTATCAGGATATTTCAACAAGATATTAATTATTTCATCAATATTTATTTCTATTAAATAATACTGTTCAAGTTGTAAAACATTTTGGATTACATTACCTTATCTTACCTTTTAGTTTTTCTATAGCTAACAGAGCAATACACTGGAGTTGAAAATAATAATAAATTGTCCTATGTATTTTGGTTTGGCGATAAGTTTTCCTACATTTCCGTTGTAAATTTTTCTATGAATTTTTTGAGTAATTATTAATGTGATTAGAAACATTTTTATTATATTGTTGTTATCATAATAAAAGTAAAATCATAACCATTTATTTATATAAGTTATTTTTAAGTAATTATTTGAATGAATTAACGCATTTTTCTTTCATTGTTACTTAATTATGGAAAAATAAAGTTATAATAAATGATAATGAACTTTAAAAAATAATGATAGTAGTAAATATATTTAAATGCCAACATTTCATAAAATGCTTTAAACCATGGTTTTGAGATTATTCTTTATTTGTAAAAATGAAGTCACCGTTAGAAGACATTTATTATGTTTCCCGTACTTTAAGCTACAGAGAAATGCCTATAATATTCAATAAACCAAAGAAATTAGTTAATTTGACTTATTATTGTAATGATTTCTTAAACATAATCATTTGTTTGTCGTGAACAATTTAATCAAAATTAATGCTAAATATTTTATTTTAATCTAATTTCATACAAATAAAGTATTTTAATGATATGTATTATGAATATTCTAAATAATATTAAAATATGGATACATATTTTAAATATCATTTTGTTAGTAATTTACTGCTGACAAGATTTAAATCAAAATACAACAATTTATTAGATTATATTTTGAAAATTATGTTTATATTTATCTGCTTGAACACTCATATAAATTATCATATAGGCTTTTTTCTGTAGTATTTACAATCTAAGGCAATAAGTATGCAGAAACTTATTTTAAGACAATAAGTTTCTGCATATTTATTGCTTTAAAACTATAGTAAAAACTAGAAATTATCAAATTCTTCTAAACTATTATATTGTCAAAAAAATAATAAGAAAAATATGATTTAATCATATCATTTATGTTACAATTTATTATTTTCTATTTTATTTCTTAAAAGTTCATGAAAAATAAATATTTTTCCATTTTCTCGACATTTCTCTAAGTACTTTTTCTTAAACCACTGTAAACCAACAACCTAATACATTTTGTATACCCTTATAAATTAAGAAAAAAAAGGAATCTGAAAGAGAGAGAGCTTTCTAAAGAGTGATGGAATTCGTTTTAGATAAGAAAACGTCTACTGACTTCAACTTCTCAAATTTGATATTTAGCAGAACGTTAAAAAAAAACTTTTTTTTGTAAGCACATATGAAACCTTTAGTTTCCATGGGGTAAGTTTGAAAACAATACTGAACGATAATACTGTAAGAAAATAGATGTGAAATCTTCAGTTCTTTTATTAAAAATAAAAAATACCTCTATATTGATCTTTAAATAAGAAATAAATAGTCTTAGATTATTATGAGTTCATAAAACCGAATATTTTGTTTTTAAATCATGTCTAATAAATTAAAATAAATATCAATCAAACACATTATAATTTGAATTTAAGAAGTACTTTGTAAGAATGATTTTTGAGGTCTTTGGATTTTGTCGGACACCCCCAGTGCACTGCAACATATCAGTGACTGGTCCTCTATCAAGCATGAAATAAGCTTATCTATTCTGCTGAAATTGAAAATGATCTCCCAAGACCATGATGTAAATCTCCAGTGGATTCCATCCCATGCAAATATTAGTGGCAATAAATCCACAGATAGACTGGGCAGTGAGGAAGATACGCCCACTGATTCATCATTTACTTATCAGGAACTTTACTCTAATGAAAAATCTAGATTTCATTCAATCTGGCAAATTCCACCAACACACCAATGGTACTCTGGAACATCTCCTGAAACTCTTCCGGAAAATGAAAATGTCCGAAAATCTTAAACTGCCTTGGCCAGATTCTCAAATGGACATCTAAAATGTTTATTGTTTGAACGTGGTACAAAAATTTATCCCACTTGTAAAAAATGCTGTGACCATCCAGCCTCACCGAAATATATTCTGGATTGCATCGGACTTTCCCGAGAGAATTTATCCTCTGATCTCTTGCTAGTCATTGACTTTCTAACTGCAATTTAATAGAGTTGATCTGAAAAATGTCAGATCTTTAAAGAGGATAAGCCAACAACTAACTTTGTAAGATATTTATTAATATGAATACATTTTATTTGATTCATGGTTCTTAATTATAAAACTAACTTTGATTCTAAGATACCTATATTATTGCATAATGGGATATTTTATGTAGAATAATATAATAATGAATTCTGTCTTTGTCTGTTGATTTAATTATAGTGTTAAGAAATGATACTTGTGAGAAATATGCTTAATAGTTAAAACTAATTATATATGGATATATATAATCAGTATCTTCAGTAAAATTTGTTTTACCAAGGTATATAAAATATTAAAGAAAACATTCATTAGAGCGCTTTTGCAAAATAAAGCGTTTTAGTAAAATTTACATAAGTGGAGATTTAAACCTTCAGGAAGAGCAAACCAATTGATGAAAATAAAATTCACTCAAATTTTTCAATGAATAATTTGTATTTGGTCTTGAATTACGACAAAAATATTTCTTATTGGTTTTCGACTTTAAGGGAAATATCAGTTAAAAATTAAAAATATTTGTGTCCAGTAATAAGAATATAAACATAAAAGTCTAAAAAATATTTCGCTTTAATTTTGTTACTAAAATTTGGTATTTAAAATAATGATTTGATATTAAAGATACTTAAATATAGAAAGCATTCATTCCTTTCATTTTTGATCTGAGTAAAAATAAATCACGCATTTTGCAATAACATGTTCTACCTGAATGATATAAGCAAACAGTGGTGCATCGAGTATGATATTATTTTCTGTTCGAACACTCAGAATCTTTCTTCCTACACTTCATAAAATATTACTGCTTTCGCTCTTTCCTTGTGACAACACTTCTTGTACAAAAAAGGAACAAGAAGGATGAAAGAGAAATAACTTAATTTTGCTAGTAAGATATTCTCTCTCTCTCTCTTTCTCAGTAATAAATATTATCATCTTTTAAATTTTTCTATCTTTAACATACTACCATTGTGACTTTTAAATCAGAGGAACTACAATATTTGAAAGTATATTTCAAAGTCTATAATTCCTACTTATAAATTTAATTATATCTCATGTATAATAAGATACATTAAATTTTTGAAATCACATTTCACAGTTGACAATAATTACTGATAGTGATGTAAAGTTTGTTATCTTAGTCCAACCAAGATTGATTGGCACAGATGCAATATAATCCAGGATGTCAAATTCTGAGTTTGGCGATTTTATTGGTGGGTTTTCTTGCTTACCTGGCAACCTGGATTTTAATACGTCATAGAGATTGAGACCTATATGAATTATGTAGAAAATTCTAGATTGGCAACCTTAGTATTTACGTTATAGTAAGACGTCATAAAAAAGTTATCCTGGCAATATTTCTTCATCATCAAAAAAATTCAGAATTTGGCATTCTGAATTATACGGCATCTGTGCCGATTGATTTAATCAGTTATTTATAATTATACATCAAAACTGATATTTCATGAAATTATGAAATCTATTTACTCTGAAGATCAAATGTTTTTAGTAATTATTACTAAAAAATTAACTTTATCATATATAACTTTAAAACAAATTTACAGAAATATTATTCGTAATTATGACATTCAGATATAAATTGACAATATTTTAATGTCTAGTCATTCCTTTTTAAAATTACTGTTTCAATATTAAAAAATGTAAACTTTGTGTGTTTGTGATACTTTTATGTTTACATGAAAATGTTGTTTTAGTATAAGTAAAATTAAATTTCATCGCAAATTTTATTTTAGATGCATTTTTATAAGAGTTAATAATACATTTTAATAAAAGTATAATTTATATGAAAAATACTTAACACTATTAATAATCAATTTTTGTTTTTCATTCTGATAGTAATTTGCCATTTAATTTGCAAATCATTATAAGAATTATCATTCGATATCGTCTGTCACAATGATGTTTTAAAAGCTGCTTATTTGAGTGTCAGCGTAAGTTATAATTTCTGAGGATGTTAAATCACTATTATAGGTTAGTTGCCAGAATATGATGGCACCTTTGATTTAAATTGATTATTACTATTGTGAAAGTAAATCATCCATTGTCTAAATAAATTTGAGTGACATCTATTATCTAAAATCTTTCACAATATTACAGCTTATAAGCACATTTGTAAGTTGCTTGTCATTATTTCAGAATAAATATGATACAGATTATGATGTCAATATGATTAAACTGTGGTGTTAATTAAATGGGATAGCCGAGTAACTAAAAGATGCGATATTAAAAAATAACTGCACAATGTGACAAGTGATATTTAGTAAGTAATATCAAAATGTAACTAAAGGGCCATTGATTAAAAATGTAATTCTTTAATTTATTTTTTTTTGTTTTTATAGTATATGAATGTGATACTCTTTAAAACACATTTTGTAGGAATTTTTTATTTCTACGTTCAGTTTATTTTTCTATTGTTACATCGTAACGATCTCGGCAAATGACATTTTTTGAATAGTTTGAAAAGCATTTGCAAACTTTTTCTGTGGAGTTCGAATATCGATATCAGTAAGATTTTAAAAAAAACGAAATATTTTATGTATAAATTTTCTAATAAGATTCATAATTTACATCCTTTTATAACAATAACACTTTATAAAATGTAAAATTTTGTATTGTTTTAACCAATCAAATATAAGGGAAGACTTTCAAAATATAAGGGAAGACTTTTAAACATAAAATAAATTTTCGTCATTGATGAATTATTTAGACGACATTTATTATAAAATTTTGAGGTTAATGGTTCAGGTTTCTATTTGTAATGGTTCCAATTGATTGCACAGAAACAATTATGATTTATTTTAAAAACTTTATTCAATGAGTTTATTTTTGTTATTATTTTTGAATAACAAACTAAAACTTTGATTTTAGAATTTACCATTAAATCTAATCATTAAAATATTTCTGAAAAGATTTTAATATTTGTATATCAAAAGTGATTTATTTGTAAGTATTTTCGAATAAAATTACACACATAATTCTTAACAAATAACTAAATCTTTTCACCGGCATTATTTTCAATGGAAAAGTACTTACATTTAATTAGACATCATTGCAATAAAATGCACATGAAAACCAAAGTGAATTATTTTCAATTACAGAAATCTCACAGAGTAAAAGAGTTTTATAACTTACTTCAATAATTTTGGAAATTAATATTTCATATATTGTTTAGTTTCACTACTAAATGAAAACTTAATCCTCATCCTATTTTAAATTTATAAAATTTTAAATTTACATATTAAAACATATTTTAATAAATATATTTATTAATTAGAAAAAAACATTTTGGAAGAAAATTTAAATAATAATGATTGGCAAATAGACTCATTTATCAGGTGGAACACAATTATTCATTAATTAATTGTATATTGTTAAAACTCAAATGCATATTTCTTTAAAGAAGTAAGTATACAAATCTATGAGAAAACAAATTTTAAGCAACCGTTTTGACAAATAAATCATTATTTTCACTAAATCATAAAATAAATAAAACATGCATTTTAAGGGTCTGATACTAATCTTCAAATACTTCAAAATCTTACCTAGGAATACTTTTTTTGAAAAACAAATACCTTAAGTTAAGCAAATAACTCTTACACACAGTCCTTGAAAAACTTTTTTCCTTTTCAAAGGAAGAAATAACTTGCTTTGAATTCACTTATTTTATTGAATACTTGAACTTGATGATTTACTAACTATCTGTTCTAAACTTTTTAGGAAAGTAGTTTGTTTACTTATTGAAAAGAATATTTGCGTTACACGAAGCTAATTTAGCAAATTCAGGAAACTGATTAAAATGAATAAACACAAATGCTTGTAAAACTCATTCTAATATGAGATGTTTAAAATTATATTTCTTATAGAAAAATTGAGATTTTCACTTTGGAATGCATATGAATTTTATAATTTTTATTGAACTTCAAAGGAATATTTTTGAAATGAAATTTTGTCTATTACAATGAAAAAGTAAAAAATAAAATTCAGAAAGTTAAACCATTCAAATATATTTTAGAAAACTATTTATGAACTTAATATTTTTTCTTTCAAACACTTTTCAGCAGTTATTACTTTAATTTGTTACAAACAAAATTAATTTTTATTTGCATATTGCTTTTATAACTACACTACAGGCCATTAAAATTGCTACACCAAGAAGGAATGCAAATAACAGAACGAAATTTATTGGACAAATACATTATAGTGGAAAGAACAAGTGATTAGATTTACAGGAAATTAGGATGTATAGATCTTGAGAAATCAGTACCCAGAGCAGCCACCTCTGGCTGTAATAACAGCAATTATCCGTCTAGGCATGGAGTCAAACAGAGATTGTATGGCATGTACGGGGATCTCAGTCCATGCAGCTTCAACACTATGCCACAGTTCATCGACAGTAGTGGATGGTGAGTAATGGCGTGCCAATCGCTCGGTAACCATTGACCACACGTTCTCAATTGGTGGCAGATCAAGAGAACTTGCTGGCCAGGGTAACAGTCAAACCTGTTCTGTATCAAGGAAGTTCAGAACAGTACGGGCAACATGCGGTCGTGCATTATCCTGTTGAAACAAAGCATTAGGGAGGCCTCGAAGATAGGGCAGAGCCACGGGCCTTAACACATCAGAAATGTAACGGTTGCTGTTCAAAGTGCCGGTAATGTGAACAAGAGGTGATCGAGACGTGTATCCAATGGCACCCCATACCATCACTCCAGCAGATGGGGCAGTATGGCGATGTCCAATGCAAGCTGGGAATGCGCGTTCTCCACGATGCCTCCAAACACGGATGCGGCCATCATGGTCCTGTACACAGAACCGAGATTCATCTGTAAAGATGACGTGATGCCATTCTCGCGTCTTGGTTCGTCGCTGATCACACCAATGAAGGCGCTTCTGTCTATGACGCAGCGTCAATGGTAGCCGAAGCTATAGTCGCCGTGCAGACAATCAATGCTGCTGCAAACGTCGTCGAACTGTTCGAGCAGAATCTTGTTGCCTTGCAAATAAATGACTCCATTTCTCGACTCAGGGTTCGTGACGTGGCTGTACGATCCCTTGTGACCATGCGGATAAGATGTCTGTCTTCTCTGCTGTTAGTGATGGGGGTCGCTGAGATCCTGCATGACGATCCGTATGATTGTCCTGAACCCATGGATTCCATATTCTGCTAACAGTCATGGGGTCTCGACCGACGCGAGCAGCAATATTGCGGTACGATAAACCGCAATCTCAGTAGGCTATAATCCTTCCTCGATCAAAGTCAGACACGTGCTGATAGGCATTTCTTCTTCTTACACGAAGCATTACAACAACTTTCTTTGCCAAAAACAACGTTGAAACGGAAATTGATTATGAGAAAACTGCTGTCAGATCTCTGGTTTTATACACATTGTAGATGTCGCTACGGTCGCCTGCTTCGTATGAATGCCCTGAAAATCTAATCATCTGCATATCACAACAAGTTCTACCTGTCATGCAAATTTCACGTGTATGGTGTGCCGCTTTTCTGGTGTAGCAATTTTAATGGCCAGTAGTGTATATATTGATAATGTACTTTTCTTATCAATATTTTAAGGATTGATAACGAAATGTTAGACATTAAATTATTTCTATTTTTAAAGATTTTTTTAAATCAGCGTCCTTAAAATATTAAATGATTATCACAAAATAATTTTAAACTATCATTTTTAAAGAGATGAGTAAAATGTTTACTGAGTTTTGTGAATTTATTTAATATAGAAGTAAAAGCAATGATTAAACGGGCTAGAATATTTCCAAATCTTATGAATCATTAAAAACATTTTTACATGAGGTAATAACACTATAAATTTTCACTGTAGTTTGCTTCATATATGTCAGTGGAATGTCTATGAAAAAATATTTTGCAGATATTTGAACTATCATTTTAGTCGTTGAAATATTTGTAAAATTCAAAATTCTTACATCGATTTTTTTTGACAATGACTGGCTGGATATCTTTTATTAAGCCTGGATGTAAAAATATAGCAATATGATGCAAAATATTCAGATCCCGAAAAAATTTGCAAAATAAGTTATTCAATGAACGTGAAAAAATACTTTAATTTTATTGAACATTTAATAACTGAAAATGTAGAATGTCAAATAAATATGTAATAATTCAATAAAGAAATGGTCTAAAACAAAATAAAATAAAATTCTAAAATTAAATAAACAACTATAAATTTTTAGGATAATTTGATGGCATTGCTAAATAAATTTTTTACAAAGTAATTACATTTTTTACATATGCCATATATTTTGTATTTAGAGATACGATCGCTTAAATTCATAAGTCATGTATAGAGATTAAATAAAATAATAAGGAAATGTATTTTTAATAATATATAATAAAAGGTCTTTAGCGGTGCAAAATGTTATAATTTAACAAATAATAAAATAACCTTCTGTAAACAAATAACTAATTAAAAATTTATTAGCAAATTATTACTGAAAAGCTTAAAGTGATTAGCTTATAAAACGTTCAGCTTGTAGTAGAAATGATTTGTTCATGAAAAGTTTTACAAATTTTAAAAACACAGCTGCTTATTTGGTGACATTAAAAGGACTGAATACTCTTATCAAAACAATGTTCATCCTTCATTTTGAGAGCTTTATTCGATGTCTATTAGTAATTTCCTATTCTTAATGCCACATTTAATATCATGTATGAAATAATGTCTTATGTTCCATATTGAAGTGCAACAAAGCACCAGACTTTATATCCTTTGCTTAGTAAATTGGTCTCTTTTTCAAAATATTCGCAATACCATATCATGCAAACATTTTCAACTATAAAATATGATTGAGGGATAAAACATACCCACAACGTTTTACATTTTTGACTCTGATTATTTCCTCTATCCGAAATTTAAAGTTACCCTTAAAGAAACCAAATTCGAGAATACTTAATTCGCTATTAAAACAATCGAGTTCCTAAATTTGATGTTAGAAAATCAGTTGATTATATGATTCCAAAAACTGTGTAAACATTAATATTTTCCAGCATAATTAAACAATCCTACTTGAGAAATTAAGTTAATGAGAACTGAATAAAATAGTTTATCAGGTCACTTTATTTTCTATTCTTAAGGAGAGCCAAAAAAATGTCCAAAAAGTATTAGGTAGAAATCCAACGTTTGCATGTGACATTGATAAAATTATCTATGAATGTTTTGTGGTATATAATTATATAATGTAATGAATTTGTCCTCCAAATTTATTCTCGTACTTCTCTTTTCATCTTATTTCATTACATAAATTATTTTCCAATAATTTAAGAAGGTACAATTAAATAATAGCTAGTTTCTAAAATGAGAAATTTGATTAAAAATTCAATTAATTCATTTCAATAATGAGGGCATGTTCTTTTTAAAGATAAAATATGCCATTTTTCAGAGTCTTTTATTTTATAAAACATTTAAGAACATATTATAGTATTTTATTCATCGTTTATTTCTTAATGAGAGATTATTTTATGCAGTAATTATGTTATAAAATAAATAATAAAGCAGAAGAATTTCAAATAAAAAATATTTTAGTTACAAATAATTTACTAAAAAAATATATTGTTTGCCTATTTTTTAAAATGTTTTCATTTCATCTCGATTTTAAAGTTAAAATGGCTTCAATAAGCTAAAAATTATAATTGAATTTGTTTTACAGTTTCGTATTCTTAAAATCTATTTTAAGACATATAATTGAATGTTTGCATTATTTTTCCCAGTTTTTCTTATACAGAAACATTGCAATAATTGAAAAGAATTCAAATAAAATCTAAATTTTGTAATAAATATTAAGGATAAAAGTAATGTAAATAAAATGACATAATTTATTTATAACAAGCGAAATATTGATGATTCATTATAAGAAATAAATATTGAATCCCCATCATACATTTTAAAATTATTTCTGTCAGTGAAATTAAATATCACCAATCAGGAGCTTTTATTGTTAATGTACAAAATGTGGAACTCATTTTGAAACCTCCCTAGAAATAATATAGATCTTTCGGAATAATTCTACATAAATTGAAGAACATTTATGTAAGAAAGAGAAGCTAAAGTAATACTTTATATGCATTAGATTGAAATTTAAATACTTGCCAAAAATTAAATTCATATATATATATATATATATATATATATATATATATATATATATATATATATATATATATATATATATATATATATATATATATATATATTTGTCACTCAATGGTAACTTTTTGAACGTATAGGTTAGTTTGAGTAACGATGTAAAATCGATATTTCAAACCACCATAATCATTTATATTATAAATAGGAGTCGAATCTAAGGATTAGTGAACTAAAACCAGAACATATCGTTATGATGTTTATTTCAAACTTGAAAATAAAATAAATTGCTCATAATTAACATAATATCATTATTAGCTCATGGAATGTATAAACTTTAAAATTTTCTTTTGTAGCAAATAAAAAATTTTACTTGTAAATTTAGTATTTTTAAAATCATTAAACAAGAAATGCAAATTGGATTTTCTATAATGAAAAAATGCTCTTAATTTAATGAATTTTTTAATCATTTTTATAATGAAATTATTTATAGGTTTTATAATTTGTACAATTTATTCATTTTGAAATTAATTATTTCATTTAAAGTCCTTACCATAATTTGACAATTAATAATCATGCTTTATGTTATATACAAAAAATAAGGCTTTAATTTACTATCAAAATTATTTTTTACTATTGAATAAGAATTAATGTGTGATTGATTGTTTTATATTGTTTTAATTGCAAGTACCTCTGTATACCAAGACATTTTATTTAATTGCACCCTTCAACAGAAAAATAATAAAATACTCAATATTTATAAAATTTTTTTAACTTTCTTAAAACTATAAAACTCTTAAAATTCAATAAAATACATGTAATTACAACTAATAATAAGACAATATTCAACATCTTAAATACATCATGCATTTTTTGCAAAATATAAAATATTTGCTTCACTGGTTAATAATTTCAAGATAATATATTCAAGTAAACAATTTAATAAAAAACTAAAATATCTGAGAGAGAGAGAAAGCGTGTTTTCATTAAAATGATATATTCTATATTTGTTTTTTGCTTCGTCATTCTTTTTACATGTTATTTACAGTTACATTTCTCAAAGATTTTACAAGCAGAGATTATCATAAAATCCTGTCAGATAGAAAGGTGCGCATACCTGATAAGAAGATATAAATTTACTTTAATCTGATAAGGAGATAAAATTACTAAAAACGTTTTCCTCACATTTTCCACCTGTTATCATTCATGAACATATGGCAGTATATACTATCCACTTTGCGGAAGATTGTTCCGCATTTGAAAATATTATGGATTTCAGATTTATTAAGGTATATTTTCAGGCAAGGCATTAAAGTAACTTTGAGAACATAAGGAAGTTCAGAAATCATAATTTAAATAACGCTCATTTATGTCTAAACTTGTAAATGTTTTCATCTAATTTAAATTTGACAGACTTACTATTTTTAATAAAGCTCTAGCTTATCTAAGCAGAAATATTATTTTCTTGAATATATTTAATACAAATAGACTGTTTAATGTTTTCTGTAACGTTTAATGGCACAGGTGCCGTATAATCAATGATTCCAAATTCTGAATTCTTTTGGCGATGAAGAAATGTTGCCAAGATGACGTTTCGTCATGTGCGCGA
Source organism: Latrodectus hesperus (assembly GCA_037975125.1). NCBI lineage: Eukaryota > Metazoa > Arthropoda > Arachnida > Araneae > Theridiidae > Latrodectus > Latrodectus hesperus. The sequence continues at coordinate 13,360 of JAJQOW010000368.1, read as the reverse complement.
AAACGTAAATACTAGGGTTACCATAATAGAATTTTCTGCGTAATTCTTATAGTTCTCCATATATATGACATAATAAAAATGTCATATATATGGGCCAATCTCAGAATTTGGCATCATGGATTATACGGCACCTGTTCCATTTAATATACATACTCAACAATTAAAATGCACAATCCTGAATTGTGTTGAAACATTTAGAATATATTTGAAAAATTGCATTTGTTTACAAAGCAAAGAAATAACTTGATACTTCTAAAAATTATTTGATGGATTATTTTACATTAAGCTTTTGCAAAATTTATTCGTTCCAAATAATGCAAAATGTGTGACTTATAAGGCAGTTATTGTTAACTCTAACATAAGAGATAACAAGCTATTCATCATTCTCAATTTATGTTGTTAAGAAATTTTAATTTAAACAGCTCTAACTGATTATATTCGTTGTAGGAATTTCATGTGGACTAAGCATTATTTGTTAAATAATTAAATCAAACATTAAATCATTTGTATTGTGAATATTTTTAAGACAACATTGAATAACAGCTGTTTTAAAATGGAAAACCGAAGATAAAAGATTACTGCAGTCTATCTCTCTCTCGTTCGTTGTCATCTAATTCTGGCATTTTGTTAGATACAAAAGCAATGTAAGTCAATTGACGTAAATATGCATTTATTAATGTTTACTTAAGCTAAAATAGTCCTTACATTTAAGTTTCTTTGTCAGTCTATAAGCTTAGTATTTGCTTAATCAATAAATCTTATGCCTAATTTTGAAATCAAATAATTGAATTGTTGGAATATAAATTATATTGTTATGGGCATGAAATGTTCCAAACTATTAGTATTATTTCCTTTTAGCACATAAGAATTCATATCTCTTTAAAATTATATACCTTTACCTGATGAAATGAAAATTTAAATGAGATGTCTTAGAGCATTCTTCAAAGTTTCTTAAATTATTAGTAAATGTAAAATTTCTGATGAAAGAAAAAATGTACCCTAGCTGTAATTATTAAAAAATATCCTGTATGTACAGAACAATTAAATTAATATTTTGATAGAAGTTATTTTTTCATGCAATATGTTATTTTTATTACAAAAATATGCTTATTGCTGATAAACATATTTACATAATAAAAATGAAATATAGTTGTTTATTTTATTAATATTTATTCACTTCATACAGAAAAGGGATGTTATTTGGAAACAAATTGCTAGAGGTAAATATTTTTTTAGTATATTTTATATCTTATTCACTATAAGAAATTGTAATAATCTTTCTTATATCAAATATTTTGTCGGTTAAATTAATAATTAAATTTATAAAAATATTAATTTAGTAATAGTTCATCATTGGAATTCTATTTTTATTTAAAACATCTAAGCATTTTTAGTTAAGATAAAGATAATTTGCTTTTTTTGTACAATCTTACAAAAATAATATTTTATTTTTGCTTAGTTGAAAATTATATAACTTTTATTAATATTATTTAATCAAATGTCTAATCATTATATTCGAATTAAAAGAAAGGTTTTTTTCCGTTCCTTATTTTTACAGTTAATACATATATTTATATTATTCATCTCAGTTAAATTATTTGTGAAGCCGAATGATTTTTTTTTAGTTTAAACATCTCTCTCTTACTTTCAGCTATATAAAAATAATATAATAATGCAACAACAATTTACAATTATTTCTTTTATTAATTTGTAGAAGTAATATATTATGTATTCATGTTTATGCGATTGGTCAAAGAACAGAGATTAATCATTATAAAAGGTTTTCCTTAATATTTAAAAATTAATTACGTGTTTAGTAGATCTTTGTTTTGTTATAACCTCTTGTTGTCTTAATGTATTTTGATATATTCATAATATTTATTTACATATCTCCTAAATTTTACAATATGAAATGAAAAATATTAATGATATTATATTTACTGATAAAGTATGTTTGTAGGTAAAAACTGGTAAACATTTCGGTTAGATCTCGGCAAAATCACAATGTCTTCCTTTAAGAAATTAATTAATATCAATGTTAAAATTAATCAAGTGGTTTGCTTAGTTATAAAAATATAACCTATATGCACATAATTAAATTAATTTTAACAATTAATATTTCATCTCTCAGAATCGTAAATTTTGTTGTCAGTAAATGTTTTTCAGTAAACAAAGAAGGGAAATATTCTATTATATTTTATCCATTTGCTAAAAAGTATCAGTATTTGACTTAAAATTATAAACTTCAAGAAAATAAAATATTCCTGTCAAATATATAAAATATGCTAACATGAAACATAAAATGCAGAATAGTCCTCCTCTTCTGAGAAAAACACAAAAAATAAAAATATTCCAATTGAATATTAGAAAACAATACCATTTTTATGTTTGTAGATCTTCGAATTCTTTACTGTTTGAAATAAAAATTTAATTAATATCCACAAAGAAAAACATTGCTTTAACTCAAATAAGCCTTATTTGAAATTAATTAATACTATTTCCTTTGACAATAGTAGTTTGATTTTTTTCCTCTGAACACCATTCAAAAAGTTCATGAATAGAATATTTATGTAAGATGATAAATTCTATTTTGCAAAGATAGATTTTAATTTTTTAACTTCCAATTGTTAAAGAAAAAATTATTCATTTACATTTAAATTAAATTTAAGATACTCTATGCGTAAATATTTTATAATTTTATGTAAGAAATTATTAGAAATTTTAACTATTTTAAATTTTTATATGATTAAAATTTTAAGATTAAATTAAAAAGCTTATTTTTTAGCAATGTCATACAATTGATCAAAATGGAAGAATCTATGTATATATATATTTAACTATATATTTAATTTATTCAATATCTTTAGTGTAATTTTCATTATGTTTTGAAATGCCTATAAGAGGACTATTACGCTTGCATTTTTACCACTAAAACTTCTTTCACAAGTCAAATCTTTTTTTTTAATTAAAAATAAAATAAATTCGCAATGAAAATTTTAAATCATTATATAAAGAATCACAATGTCGGCCTTAATTTAGGATCATTTAAAATAGTTTTTGTGATATTCGATTTCAACAAAATATTACAGGGAAGCAGTGATTTATACAGTTACGTGATGATATTTTTCTCGATAAATGAGACAAATGTTTACTATCTTATAATGACAGACATTACTAAATCAGAACTCAATTTTTAATTCATTTTTAAATAATTAATTATAAGACGCTTATTTTCAAATTGCCTTGAAAAATATGGGTTAATACATATGGTAATATATTCAAATAATTAATTTTTTATCTAATAAAACTTTTTTAACAATTTTAATAACAATAAAAATGATACGTGGTATAACTGTCATACACTTTTTCTTAGGGCCGTTGTAGCCTAGTGGTTAGAACACCAGCTTTCTGTCCGGAAGTGCCGGGTTTGATTCCCAATACCGACGAGTACATACGATACACGTGCTTGTTAAATCTGTAAATTCTAATGGAAAGGTTGTATCCTGTTATTTGATTTTCTTTAATAATTGTATTCAGAGAATAATAAACAGTGTGAATAAAATTAAAAAATCAAATGCATTAAAAATTCCGCTTAATTTATGGCAGTGGCTTTTATATAATAAAAGAGGCCGTAGTAGCCTAGTGGTTAGGGTATGGGCCTTCCATCTGAAAGGGTGGGGTTCGATTCCCAATGCTGCCAAAGACTCACCATGTACATGCGTTATACGTCCTCGTTAAATCTGTGGAATCGAAAGTCCTGTGGTCGGTAATTGAGCAGTTACCATGGGTGTACCAGTCTGGAGAAAATTTCCCCCCCTCCAGGTCAATGTCAAAAGTGAGGAAATTAATCCTCTGGTGGTCCATCTATCGGAGGAGTTTAGAATAAAATCGTACTTTCATATTTGTGGTGCTTCGTTTAAACGAAAGATGTATCCTACTGAATTAACTTAAATTCGCATAGCTAATTGGAGAGCGGGCTTGGATTCTCCAAGTATCATAAGTAACAACTACACTTATTTTTTTGTGCAGCAGATTATCAGTCATTACTAATGTTTATTAATAGGTAACAACTAGGAAATTTGGATACATTAAATAGACAGTATAACTGTAAATTTGGAAAATGTGTAGTTATTTTAAACATGATGAAAATATATGTTTTCTATTAGATTTGTTTTCACTTATGATTAATTTGCTTATAGAGAAGGAGGAATGAGTTAACCTTATATGCTAGTAACCTTATATGTTGCAAATTAAATTTTCAATTTCCTAACCAAATATCTTTTTTATTTAGCAAATATTATTTGCTAATTTATCACTGAAATATTATTGAAATTACTTTATGTTTCAGAAAGTTTACCAAATTATTATAATTATTTGATATTACTCAAATAACTCTAATATTCCAGTAATCTCTATTCTGTAACTAAAGTACATATTATAAAGCAATCTATTAATTACCCAATTCAGTGATGATCATACTGAATGCTTGTTTTCTAAAGCATTTCGATAAAATCTCCTTTCAAATAAACATTTTACTCCAATACATGTATACTCATAAAACTGTAAGCATATGCGAAATGTATTTATCAATATTGTTACAAATTTATAAATAAGGATTGTAATTGTAATAAAATATCGCAGACAGATCGGAAATTCTCACATTTTTGGGGAAAATTGCGGTATTTAGACGTGTTGTAGTTTAAAAGCGGATTTCCTAATGATTTGGCGACTTGGCAACAGTTGGCGAGATGTTTTGGCGACTTGGCGAGAAATCGATACTTTTGGAAACATCCATCTCCTAAGCTCTAGGACCAATATTCTTCGAGATAGCCTAGAAGCTTCCTGAACCTTGGCGAAATCGGTATATTTCTCCGCCAAGTCAGGTATAAATACCACAGCCCGACATGGAAGAGTGAGTTTTGTGAAGACAGTCAGTGAGTGAAGACGATTAGTTGTGACTGCTAGTTGTTTTCTGTCTGAGGTATTTGAGACCTGTGATTGGAAGCTGTTTTTTTATTATATCTGACGAATTGTAGCTGTATAATTGTGATTGTTACAGCGGGAATTTCGTTTATCTAGTGAAGTTTTTTTACGAATAAAAGTCTTGTGTTCATTAAGTGGTTGCTTTATTCAACTCTCAATCAACAAGAACCCGTGGAGCTCGGTACAACTGGTGTCAGAATCGGAGTTGAAGAGTTGATGCAGCGTGTCACAAGAAAAATGGATATGGATTTAATGAAAAGTCTTCTTGAAAAATTAGTAGAGCAGATGGCTGAGATGAAAGCTGGACAAGAAGAGATGAAAGCTAGACAAGAAGAGATGAAAGCTGGACAAGAAGAGATTAAAACCGAGATAATGAAAGAGATAAAATCTGGACAGGAGGAGCTTAAAAAGGAACTTAAGCAGGACATTGTAAGTGTTAAAGAAGAATTCTCCAACATCATTCAGGAGAAGATGAATGCAATGGAAGATAAGGTAACTTCAGTTGAAACTAAAGTTCTGGAGATAGAAGAAAACGCTGAAGAAGCATTAGACAATATGAATAAGAAGATTGAAAGCTTGGAGAAGCAAATGTCAAACAAACATGAGGAACCCAACGTGGCATTTGTGCCTTCCCTAGCCAATATTAAACTCTCAACATTTGATGGGAAATCATCCTGGCAAGTATACAAGACCCAGTTTATGATGGTAGTGGAAGCTAATGGATGGAATCTCCGAGCCCAAGCTTTACACCTGGCGGCTTCTTTAAGAGGAGACGCGGTCGAAATCATCGAGACGCTTCCGGAAGAGCAGAGGCACGATTTCCAAGCCCTATCAAGTGCGCTTGAGTTGCGGTTTGGAGAAAAGTGCACTAAAGAATATACTACAGTTAAAGTCCCGCTATCAAAAAGCGGGTGAAAGTCTGCAAGAATTGGCTGCCGATATTCAGCGACTTTCCCATCTAGCATTTTCGGACTGCCCAGCTGAGATACGTCAAGATTTGGCTCTCCATCACTTCATCGGTAGTGTGCGGAATCGGGAGATACAGAAAACACTTAGACTTGCCGATTTCAAAGATATTGGATCTGCCCTAGTTTACGCACATAAGGTAGAGGCTGCCCATCAGGCCACGCGTAAAGACCGGCACTCAATCAGGGCCGTCTCTGCTACTGATACGGACTGTGATCTAAGAAAGCAAATTGAAGATCTTCGGCGAAAATTGTGTAGCTTAGAATTGAGTAAAGGTGGCAGAAACACGAAAATTCAGTGTTGGACTTGCGGTGGAGTCGGACACGTTCCTAGATACTGTCCGAAACCAAAAGATGGTGGAATTTCTAAAATGGAAATACGTCATCGCAAAGAAACTCTTCATGGAAATACTGATGCATTATCAAGGAAACCAGGTAAAGAAAGCTGCCGATATTGTTCTAGAGTAGAGAAGAACTATCAGTTAGTAAATCCTTCGGTACGCCAAGTTACTGTTTCACTTCCATCGAAACCAGACCCATGGAGCGATAAAGGACTTAGAGAAGCCCAAAAAGGAGACCCAGATATAAATCCAATTTTAGAATTAAAAGAATCTTCTAGTATGAAGCCAAGTTGGGGGGATATCTCCACCTACAGTCCTGCTACTAAGCAATATTGGGCTCTTTGGGACACACTCCATATAAGAAATGGTGTCTTATACAGGAAATGGGAGTCCGATGATAGATGTAATTTCAAATGGCAGCTTGTTCTTCCAAAACGAAGAATTTCAGATGTTTTGAAAGAATTGCATAGTAGCACAACTGGAGGCCACTTCGGAGTAATGAAAACTCTACAGAAAGTTCGAGAACGCTTCTATTGGAGAAAAACGAGACAAGATGTAGAGAAATGGTGCCAATATTGTGATAACTGTGCTGCACGTAAAGGACCAAAGAAACGTAGCCGAGGAAGGTTGCAGCGGTACAACGTAAGAGCACCTTTTGAGCGGATAGCATTGGACATTTGGGTCCTTTACCACGATCTTCAAATAGCAGCAATAACATACTAGTTTTCATGAACTATTTTACTTAGTGGCCTGAAGCGTTTTCAATCCCCGATCAAGAGGCGTCTACAGTAGCCGAGGTTCTAGTGCAGAAATGGATTTCCAGATTCGGCACACCCTTACAAATTTATTCAAATCAAGGGACAAATTTTACCTCTTTTGTGTTTAAAGGAATTTGTCAAATTCTCGGAATGGACAAGACGCAGACCACGCCATTACACCCGCAATCGGACGGCATGGTAGAGAGGTTTAACAGAACTATCCTGAATAATCTCTCACTTATGGTTTCCAGAAATCAGCAAGATTGGGATTTGAAGCTACCTCTGTTTCTGCTGGCATATCGCAGTGGTGTCCATGAGTCTACCGGATATACTCCATCACAAATGCTCTTTGGTCGCGAACTTCGTCTCCCTTGTGATCTTCAGTTTGGTCGTCCACCAGATACATCTTTATCGCCAGAGGAATACCTTCGAGACCTTCATGCACGTCTTGAAGATGTCCATAACTTCACTCGAGACCGAATCAACCTGACGACCGAAAGAATGAAGACAAGGTATGACAGAGGGGCGACAGGACATAAATTTCAGGAAGGTGACAGAGTTTGGTTGTGGAACCCGATTCGATGTAAAGGACTTTATCCAAAGCTGCAAGCCAACTGGGAAGGTCCCTACACAGTCCTAAAAAGACTGAACGACGTCGTGGTTCGTATAAGAAAATCATCTGCTTCAAAACCAAAGGTAGTACATTATGATAGATTAGCTCCTTATCGTAATATAAAGTAAAAATTAGTAGACCATGGTCTCTTTGTAAATAATATAGATAATTTTAATATTTTCTATTTTTTTTGTATTTGTTTTTTTTTAGTTGTTTGTGTATGTTATGTATTCTGTATCCTCTTAAAATGTAAATTCTTTTATTTTAAATTTGGCCTCCTATCAGGGGATTGTACTGCCCGGGACGTGCAGTCCTTGAGACGGGGGCAATGTTACAAATTTATAAATAATGATTGTATTTGTCTTAAAATATCTCAGACAGATCCGTAATTCTCACATTTTGGGGGAAAATTGCGGTATTTAGACGTGTTGTAGTTTAAAAGCGGATTTCCTAATTATTTGGCGACAGTTGGCGAGATTTTTTGGCGACTTGGCGAGAAATCGATACTTTTGGAAACATCCATCTCCTAAGCTCTAGGACCAATATTCTTCGAGATAGCCTAGAAGCTTCCAGAACCTTGACGAAATCGGTAGATTTCTCCGCCAAGTCAGGTATAAATACCACAGCCCGACATGGAAGAGTGAGTTTTGTGAAGACAGTCAGTGAGTGAAGACAATTAGTTGTGTCTGCTAGTTGTTCTCTGTCTGAGGTATATGAGACCTGTGATCGGAAGCTGTTTTTTTATTATATCTGACGAATTGTAGCTGTATAATTGTGATTGTTACAGCGGGAATTTCGTTTATCTAGTGAAGTGTTTTTACGAATAAAAGTCTTGTGTTCGATAAGTGGTTGCTTTATTCAATTCTCAATCAACACGAACCCGTGGAGCTCGGTACAATATACTATAATGACTTAAAATCAAATATGAAAATGCAAAATAACTATTAATTATTCCAAAAAAACTGTTACGTTTTATTGATTGCTTACATAGAGAAATTTGACATACTTAAATTTTAAATCATTTTAATTTCATTTGTATAAATAGCTGAAGTATATATTTTCCTTCAAATTATGTTATGAAAGAAATAAGTTTTATGACACTATTCATACAATTATGAGACTGATATTCTTTGACTGATATATATATATATATATATATATATATATATATATATATATATATATATATATATATATATATATATACATAAAAGTAAGAAAAAACGTATATAATAAATTCATGCATTTAAGTGCAAAAAGCATTACTTGAATTTTAATATTTGCTTGAATGTAGCATGCAAATTAAAGACATCAAATTTTCTTAGTGTAAAGATTATTGTTTGATAAAATTACATAAATCTTTTTTTATCCTATTATCATCGCTTAGAAGGCTTTGATAACATATATTTCCTGAAAGATTATCCCACATTTATAAATTTATGTGTTTTATGCTGAAAAGGAAAATATTTGAAAACTTGTAAATGTAAATTATTTTACAAACAATATACTTCAGAACTCAAGGAGCTTATGTTAAAATATGAACAATATCATACCTTTATCAAAGAGAACTACTTTGCACAACATTAATTTTTTACTATGCTAAAAATTTTAATTTCAAGAATATTAAAAAATTTTCGTATAAAATATTCATTAAATTCTATGTAATAAATATGTAATATTAAACTTTCTAACGGAATTTAACAAGTAGAATAAGTAAGAATAAAAGAAAGCAATTAGTTGAGTTTAAAGATATATGTCAGGCATTTATTCATCAAAGCTATAATATCAGCATATTTTCATCGGATAAAATTATATGCCAGTTTTTTCAAATAAATATTCAAATTTAACATTTAAATATAAGCGTAGAACATAGTGTTAAGCGTCAGTTTGTTTTAAAAAGAAATATGTCTAGTTAATTTTATATGTGAAAGTTATATATCTTTTATTATTTTTCAATATACTATTATTTTAAAATAAATTTCTTGAATTTTTTATCATAATTATGATACAAAAAAATTGTCTAGAATTATATTTAGGTTCTATTAATGTCTTTGTTATTATTATTAAAAAATGTCAACCAAAAATGCTTTATACTGCATAGAATTATTTTGTATAAAAGTTTCTGCTTATTGAGAATGATTACTTATGTAATTTTTGTTTCTTCTTTTTATTAATTTGCAATAAAATTTAATACAACTCAAAAAGAAATCATTACGAAAACTTAAAATATATAGTGTCTTCCATTTTGTAATGTTTTCTTAATTATTAGGAGAATAAATTAATTATTCATTTAATTATTCATTTGAAGATTCTTTATTAAAAAAATGAACAGACAATAACAAGTACAAAATTTATAGTATTTTATAACTAATTAAATGTATTGTACATAAAAACTTTTAAATTCTATTTCTAAAAATTATAAATAAATCAACATATAAAAACATTTCTCGAAAAATGAAAGTTAGAATACCCACTATTTTATTTTCTTCGGCTTGCTTCTCACAAACACATCTCATTTTAACCTATATTTGAAGCTTTCAAAAGATAACTTGAGTTTGGACATAAAGATATAGATGAAATATTAAAAAAATTCTCAGAGTTAGATTCTGAAATAAGAGTAGTTGATGTCAGCAGAATCTTTGTACAGTGTTTAGTTATTTAGGTTTTTATATTCTAGAAATGAATATTTTGATTGGAATCTTGCCATAAAATAACTCTTTGCCTTCAAAACGTAACTTATTTGCATATCAAATGCATTTCCTTTATTTTTAGATATTTGTTAGAGACAAAATCAAGTCTTTTCTTCACATTCATTATATAGAAAATGTGTTAAAATGATAAAAACGCAGCAAATGTACGTTTTCAATATAATTTGATTTTTTTATCTTACGATATTTTTAATTAAAAAATAAACATTTTTATTTCATAAATGAAATTCATTATTGTATTAGTTTTGCCGTTTAAACTATTTGATTTTATGACAGAAATATTACAAAATGAAAAATGGAACGCATTCGTTAATAAAACCAATGAAGACAAGATTTGAAGTTTTTCATTTGAATTGTCCGAACACAAGAATAGTTAAGAAATTTAACTAATTTATTTATGGAATTTATAGTTTTAATATTCATTTAATTCATATCATAATTATACTCCATCTAGTTACATTAACAGCTTGGAAATTTTTGCATCCCCGGAGAATTTCAAGTTTACCTACAGAAAATATATCTTTAAAGAAATTTGCTTGTCCATTTGAAAGTTCAATCATTTTTAGAATGTTCAAATTTTATATCAAGTAATGTATCTCATCAGGTTCTTTGGATCAAGGGATATATAATTTACTAATTTTTGATGATTATGATATAATCTTATTAGTCTGCCAAGGAACAGTTACTTTTTACTCATTAAAACTAACTTTATAAATATAGTTTAAAGTAAATTCCCAATCATTTCAAACACCAACAGCCAAGGACGAAATCAAATATGTACTATAGAATCCGATTTATTTACCAATTCACCTATTGACAAAGAAAAGAAGAAATCATAAGCGTGCTTTTGTTTGGCCTTTTTAATTTCAATAGGAAATAAAAAATAATCTAAAATATCCAGTAATATATATAACCTTTTTATTCAATATTTTTAAATATTTTTATATTTAATTTTTTAATATTTGCAATTAGTTATGTTCACGAGTTTTTTTTTTCCTCTATGTATATCCTGCCCCTACGTAAAACTGATCAAGTAATCTTACCTTCTCAAAAATGTTTAATTTCCAGTATGTTTATACATAATAATTTAAAGCATATACGGCAGATTAAAAATATGTTTTTCGGAAATCATATATTTCTCACTCTTTTCTTTACACAAGTGAAATTGTTTTAACATCTACTGACAAAATGAGTATAAATCAAAACTAAGCAAATAAAAATACTTTTTTTTCCTTACGTTAAATACATTTTTCTTTCATTTCATTTTTTTCTCAAAATATATTTAGGGTACTACTATCAGAAACTTATTTCCCATTTGATTTTCAGGATTTTTCTAATGCATTTACTATTATAATAAAATTAATTTGCTCATTTATCATTTTATTAGTTTTCCAATTGTATTGCTTCATATGAAATAATTTATATAACATAATTTTAAAATTATTTTTAATTTTCTTAATTTACTTGATATTATTTCATACTCATTAAAATTTTTTGTATTATATATTTTAGTGAAAGTAAGGTGCAAAATGTCTATCTGCTTTGCCTCCAGCACTTTTTACTGTAGAAAATCACATTTACTTCATTCATGGCAAAACAACACTGATTATCAACACATTATCAACAAACGACTGAAGTGTCCAAACACTCCACACATCAAGACATTTTTTACGGTTAAATTAAACTAAAATTTTGATTTTCTGTCACTTTTCATTAATTTTCTATAAAGAGTTTTTCTTAGATACCTCAGCCCTCCTTTCCCCCTGAGAATAATAAATTGACCCTGTAGCTTATTGTCAGACTCTACCCGTTTATATGGGTTAATATAGTTATTGTAACATTGGAAACAAATTAAAAAGTGAAATTCAGTGACCTGAAATTTAAAAGATAAACAAAATTATATCTAATATATAAAATTCTCGTGTCACAGTTTTCGTTGCCATACTCCTCCGAAACGGCTTGACCGATTTTGATGAAATTTTTTGTGCTTATCCGGTATCTATGAGAATCGGCCAACATCTATTTTTCATCCCCCTAAATGTTAGGGGTAGTACAACCCTAAACTTTTTTTGGTTAGTTCTGTAAGTTCCTAATAGATGGCGGTTTAGCATCTAAGTTGCACAGGTATTCGGCAGATGGCGACGTGTTTATTTTTCTAGATTATACCATCTTCGAGAAAATTATCGTGCGCGCGCAAGCGCGTGGTTAAATATAGAATTTACATATATTTTCATGATGTATAATGATACTATAACAATTTTTCGTGAATCATTTTCATAATTATACTTTGTATTGTGTTATTATTGTGCAGTATTCAGTTTGAATATTTTTAATATTATAAATAGTAAAATAAAATTTTATTTATTACTGTTTTTCTCTACTAATTTTCATACCACCTCGAAAATATGTAAGTATTTCTTGATAGCCTTTTATTATTTTTTATTTTTATTTTATAATTTGATAATTATTAATTTATTCAGTAGAATATTTTGATCTAATTTATTTATTCAAATGATAAATTCTTTTAATTTTTTTTATTTCAGTATAATGCCGCGGAAAAAATTTTTAGTTTTAATATAATTTAAAATTAAAATAATAATAGTTCGATGTCAATGTTATCTACCTCATTTATAACAATTTATTTTTAGATGTCATTAATTTATATAGTATATTTTATGAGTAAGTCACTGATTACAAACTATAATTTAATATAAGATGAATAAAATGTAAATCCAGAAAGTATATGTTGATTTGTGCTTAATTTAAAAATTTCGATACTTTACCTATTACTATTAAATTTTGGTGAAACGTTTTATTTTTAATCTCCTGTGAATGAACCTATTCTAAATTTTTTAGAAAATATTAATTTGATAGAACCCAAGAATTAGTAAAAAATTGATTCAATGTATTTTAAAAACTCAGCCACTGCAACGCGTGGCTGGGTCAGCTTGTAATATATATATATATATATATATATATATATATATATATA
>JAJQOW010000367.1:115000-124575 GCA_037975125.1 Latrodectus hesperus | reverse complement strand
TAAATAAAACATTTTTGTTTTCGTAACTAGTCGAGGATTTTGATTTTTGCATCACTTATAACTTAAACTCCAGTATTACATTTTTTTGTCATTCATTTTAACATTTCCAGTAGTATTTCTTGTAAAATGAGCCATGCAATACTCTACTCTATTTTTTGTGATAAAACATTTAATTAGAAACTCAAAATCACTCTATTTCAAAAATTAATTCGTAAAATATGTTCCAAAGTTTTGAATATCACTCGAAAGAATGTTTGTAAAGACAAAAAAGAGTAAATCAAAGTAAGCAGTTCTTTTACAGTGACTTAAAATAAATATTGCAAATTATAAGGTATTCTCTCTTTAGTTAATACTCAACTACATGCGTGTCATTCATTAAAATGCTTGACATTTTGTTTGCCAATTTCATTCTATATATAACGACTCTGCGTACACCTAGGTTGTTCATATGGTATAGATATATGGTAAAGATGTTACTCTAACTCCTCTCACTGTTTTTTGACAAAAAATAAATTCGTTAATTGAACATCTGAAGACTAAATATAAATATTATTATGATGTTGAAAATCATCTTGCTGAAACAAAACATCATATTGTTATGAAACGCCCAATGGACATTTGATCTCGGGTATATAACATGTATTTATTTTCTATCAATTAACGGTATTTACCCATTGCCCCCAGTAATTACTTTTTATTCTTTTAAGGTACATGCAACGATTGATAGTATTAATTGCCAGTAAATACTGTTTTTGTCTTCTACGTAAGCCAATCTTGGTCCTACTGTCGGGTATTGAAAATGGATTCGTTACGAAATCAAATACTGTGTGTGTTTATGGCTCTCAAATATGTAACCTCATTGTTTGCTTCACTCAGAAAAATGCTTTTGTTTGCAATAAACGATAGTTATAGGCAAGGAATTGTTAACGTCTGCTATATATAAATTTTCATGTATGTTTTATCTTGATAACAAATACCGCTTCGAGTTTGAACAATTCATTTGAACATCAATTGATGTATTTGTGGGTTTCTTTTGGTGCTTTGTTTTAGCTTTTTTTCTCCTATGTTGCTGATAACAAGAGGATCTACATTATTTTAATTAACATGGATACATGTCATTTTGAAAGGATTTTTTTAATATTATTATAATTCCTCATATAACTTATGCTGATGTTGCTGTAAACACTTAATCTTATAAATTTAGATGCTTTGCTAAATTCAAAATTTTCGGTTTATTTTATTTATTACACGTTATTCATTTGCGAAGTTATTTTATATGTTGAGAAAAGTGTATTATTTTTTCAACTAGTAATTCGGAGGAAAAGATTCATCTGCAGAGTTTTTCAAAACTTTAATGCAATGCTTAAGCGTTTCGATTTTATACAACAGAGTGTATGCATGAAGATTTAAATATGTTTTACATCTTTAGTGGACAAAAAGAGAGTGTATATATTTATATATATATATGTACACACACGCACACACACACACACACACACACACACACACACGCACACACACACACACACATATATAAATATATTTAATTATAATCCCTTGCCTAACCCCAGATAACTAGGGTTATAAGATGTTAACTACTTATCTTTTTATCTTTATTAGGTTAAAGCTATTTTGCACATCCAAAAATATCATTTTTGTTTTCAAATTTTCAGCTAAGCCCAAAATATTTTATCTTTATCAATAAATAGTTTGTTCTGAACATCTGTTATCATATACTTTGAAAATATATCTATTAAGGAGGAACTTTTCTGAATTGATGTAAGCCCAATAATAAATTATAAAAGGGCAGATGGGAAACACACGTTTCGTAAAATATAAATCAGTCGAAAACATTATTTTCAGTTTTATTTTTTACTACTATGACGCAAAAAATGTACTTAATGCGTGCAATGATATCTGTTACAAACCGACATAAAACAGAACGAAGTATTTTTTACATTAATAAAGTCCATTTGTCCAATACACGTTTTCAGAAACATTTATGGTTTAGAAAGATGTTTTTCTTTCGATTCCAAAATTCCTGTAATATATGGTTGATACGTGTGCATTAGGTGAGTTCCCAAACACTTTGTTGTATTTTTTCATCCACTGTTACCTTTGTAGCAACTTCTATGTTTCAACTTGGACCAATACTTGACCTTTACTGTTTCTTGCTTTCTACAATTTTTCCATAGTCACGCCAACTCAAAATCAAGTTTCAACGTTTGTCTTTGGTGCAACTGACAGCTGGATTTTTCACGATCCTCGCTTTTCGGGAATGCTGCAGATGTTTCAATGATGGTTGCTATCCATCTTTAATCGTTTCCCGTCAGCTTGTACAGAGGGTATTAACGCATCTTTAGAACGATTTCGATTAAGAATTTTAAAATAGTGAATGTTTTAGAACAAAAATGCTTTTCAACCGCTTATTATTTGAAATGAGAAATATCGTCTGCTACTTTCAAATTTATTCTTCTTTCAAAATGTCGCATGGAAACAAGCTGTGGATTGAAGGATATGTTTCTGCGCTTTCCGAAGAGAAATACTCTTATTCCAGGATTCAAAAACGTTGTGAAATGCATGGTATTAAAATTTCTAAGTGCAAAATAAGCAACATTATTAATCGGACAGGTAAAAACATTCAATCATTATTTCTACATGGAAAGAAGACTCCAAACGAATATCCGAAAAAAATACCTACTGTTTCAAATGTTCCTAAAGTGAAATCCCTGGTAACAAGAGAAAATCCACCAACACAGAAATCAATTGCAAAGTCTTTAGATACATTGGTATCAACAATAAATAAAATAATAAATCAAGATTTACAACTTAAAAAAGCTAAATAACATAATGTTCACCAGCTTTTGCCGAGGCATATGGCTCAACGCAAAATATTTTGTAGAATCCTGTATGAAAACCATTTAGCAGGAGATAAATGCAAATACATTGTGACCATTGATGAAGCACGGGTTTACCTAAATGAGTGCAACAAAAAATGGTTTATTTACTATAGAAAACGAGGAGAAAAAATGTACAAACCTGGTTCCGTCATGGTAAAGAAAGTTTCAGTAAGGGGTTTATGATAGTCGCAGGTTTCTCCTACAATGGGAAATTAAAAATAAAAAGAGTAGAATAAAATGTTAAAATAAACTCATCATACTATTAAAAGATTTTACGTCCTATATTTACAGAAGAAATTCCACTTCTTTATCCCAAAGACTTTCAAAGAGTGAAACTTCATCAAGACAAAGCTACAAGTCATGCTTCGAAAACTACCACTGCATTCCTTGAAAAAATGAAGACTAATACAGGTATTGAATATATGCATTTTCAGCATATTCCTGTGAAGTCCCCTGACGTTTCAATTATGGACTATTGTGCCTTTATTCTGTTAAAAAAATAGCTCTTTCTAAACGCAAACCCACCACAATAGATGGACTCTGGAAAGCAATACCCCTGGAAATTTTACGAAAATGGAAATCACGATGCAGACTTATAGTCCAGAAAAAAAGGCTATCAGATCGAACATTTAAAAAAAGTCTTTAAATTTTAAATATTAATTAAACAGACCCTAAATCGTTCTAAAAATGTGTTAATACCCTCTGTAAAATGATTTTTGTCAGCCTAATAATCATATTGACTAATAATCCCACTAGAAAGTAGATATTTAGCAAAGTCTTAAAAAAAGACCCTTATGAAAAATAAGAGCCTCTTTCATAACAATTACATTGGTTTGGCTATTCCAAGTTTACAATGAAAGACGTAATTTCCTTTGTAGGTAGTGTTTCTTTACCGAATTTAAGATGTTATATACGCGTATACTTGACTAATTTAATCTTTAAAAAATCAATTTATTCAAATAACTGTATCTAATGCACCATGTTTCTAAAGTTACTATCACGAAAACTAATCTCAATTTCATACACTTCACTAAATTAGAAATTACAAGTGTCTCCCATTTCACTTATTCAATACAGATCTACTTTAAAAGAATTTTCCTTCTTTTTTGTAGGAACTACAGTGCTTCCAACTTCTTGGAAGATCTGAAGCTCCTCTACCGGGCGACTGGGGTTCATGACAAAGGCACAACATTCATTTTCACAGACCAGGCTCTGAAAGACGAGTGCTTCCTGGAATATTTGAATAATGTTCTTACTTGCGGCGTGGTAAGAATTTTAGTCAGTTTTGGTTTTGAAAAATTATATAGTGCTCCAAAAAATTATAACATCTAAAAATATCGTTTTTTAAATCCACTAACATAGACATAGACATACGCAATGGAACACCTGGTCTGTACCTTAGGTTATCAGGTATAGCTCCATCACGTAATACATCTGGTGTGACAGAATTGTCACGAAATTTGATAACAAAATTAAAATTCAATAGGTCTCTAATATTTGAAATTGATAATTTGACAGAAATATAACATCAACAACAAAACATTTACAAAATGTTCACTATGGGAGATGATATAAGTTAAATATTGCAATAAAATTATGAAAATAGATTATCCTCACACTCCAAGTAACCTTGGTAAAAATACAAATTAATTATCTTGATGATGGTCATAGCAGTCGATATAAGTAGTTTATAACACAAATTTGGAAGCAATATAATTAAGTTTAAGTAGAAGAGTATAAAAAAGAGCAAATAACTGGAGCAGATTTTCAATAAGTGCTAGTAACTTCCTCATCCTTTAACTGTGTTCTTTAATGTAACATCACAATACCAAAGGACTGCATTGTCTACACGCAGATAGTTAAGATAACATATGCATTAATGGTATCCTATTGAACATTTAACATTTGCTGTAGGTGATAAACTGTAGAATATTTAAAGTATAACAGATTACAATCTGCTGATTCAGTTAAAATTTTGCAGCAGCTCAGTCTGTGCACTGTAGTTACCACGATTAAGAAAATTATTGAACATAAATGTAATTACAATACAATAATAAATCCAATAACAGATAGAATGCCGATAAAACATTGTTTAAGTATGCAAAATTGTTTAATTGCCTACCACTATTTATTTTGTAACCAAATTATATATAACAAAGGAAAAATTTAGAAATATCAAAAAAATCATACCAAACATTTATAACCTCACTAATTAATTATTTTTGTTATTTATTTAGTATTGTGGTCTGATTGCGATTTATTTTTGGATATTATTTTGTACTGTGTGCGTAAGTAGAATGCCTAGTGGGTTACCGCTAAGCGAAAATGAGAAAGTTCAAACTACAGCATTTCATCAAGAAGGAATCAGCAATCGTGAAATTGCTCGGATGCTAAAAAGACCACTCCGAGTTATTAACAATTTTTTAAATAATCCAAAACAATATGGGTCTAAAACGTTCAGGATATAAACCGAAGTTGTCAGAAAGAGATTAAAGACATATTTTCGTGAATCACCCAATTCTTCTAAATCTTGTGAACAGATTCGTCACACTTTGAAACTTGATGTCCATCGGGAAACTGTTAGAAATGCTTTAAAGCGAAACATAAACATTGTGAGAAAGAAATTGAAGCCAGCACCCGCAATTAATGCTGCTGATAAAGTGAGAAGATTAGAATTTGGAAGGCAACACATGAACACAGACTGGACAAAAGTTAGTAAAAATTCATTAATTTTTGACATTGATACATTATTGACACAATAAATTAATTTATTCAAATTTATATTTTTAGATCATTTGGAGTGATGAAAAGAAACGGAATCTTGACGGATCCGATGGATAAAGATACTTCTGGCACGATTTACGCAAACAAAGTACCTTTCAAAACGAAATTTTGGAGTGGGAAGTATAATGACTTGGGGAGCTTTTAGTGCCTCGGAATGCTCTAGCCTTTGTTCCGAATAGAATGAATAGTGAACTTAGTCAAGAAATCTTAGATGGCTCATTGATCTCCTTTTTATAAAAAAATGATATTTCTTTTACATTTATCCTTGATAATGCGTCAATACATCAGAGTGCTAGTACCAGAAACTGGTTAAATTCGCGAGAAATCCCTGTTTTACAACACTCTCCACGTTCTCCAGATCTCAATCCCATCGAGAACATATGGGGAATATAAAGTTCGCCGAATATACGATGAAAATAGACAGTACAGCTCTATTCAAGAGCTCAAAAGTGCCATTAGAGATGCGTGGAATTCTCTAGAAGAAGTCCTGATAAATGTTGTAAATAGTATGACAAATCGTATTTTTAATTTAATTCGAAATAAAGGAGGCCGTATTTGAAGTTTTTGATGTAAAACTTGTAAAATTATTTTGTTAATAAAAGAAAAATTTTCTTTGATGTTATAATTATTTGGCATTAATTAGTATAAATCTTATGATTTGGTGATTATATTTTACAAAAATATTTCTCACAGAATAACAAACTAAAAATATTGTTTTGTAATAATGTTATTCTTCATTGTAAACTGAAAAAAGTTTTGAAACATTCGAATTTATTAAAAAATTGATAGACATATTAGTGAGGTTATAATTTTCTGGAGAACTTTATAACTTCTTATTGAGTTTGTTTAACAAAGTTCGTTATTAACATTTTAGTTATTTTCGTTGAAACAAATAAAAGTCTATAATTAGTTCGTTAGATAAAATGTTGGAAACTTGATTAAAGGATTAAGACATAAATATTTAAATACATTTTAAAGGAAATGCGCAAAATAATAAATTGTTGTTGTTATTTAATACACTTGGAGAAGCCAAACTCGCTATGCCGTTGGCTCTGCGAGTTTAAGTTAAGTTTCGTTTCACCAGAGCACCACGAAGGTGATAATACGACTTTTCTCTAAACTCGCCCGATAGATGGCTCCACCAGAGGATCCACTCACTCAATTTTGACATTGATCTGAAGTGGGAGGACTAAACAACGCAAATTCTGTGTAAAAGAATATATATTCAGAAATACAAATGCAAAATTAATGCAATGGAAAGACAAATACAAATGCAAAAAAAAAAAAAAGACTGCAGTTGTTAATTTTAGGGTTGCATATTGGCCTATTGATGCGACTTCCTTGAAAATCCAGGAAAATCCAGGACTTCCGTAGAAAATCCAGGGCTTGATTCCAGCTATTATTGAATAGTAGAAAATGGATGTTGATTTCCTGCATACAAATGTACTGGAATAGGTGTTTAGGAGAATTCCGGATGAACGAGAATCTGTACCTGCGGGGTTAAAATATCACTATAACAAACTTGCTCAAAAAATTGTTTGCTTTGATTTACGAAAAGTATGCAATTCTTGAACTAATGATCATTTCTATGAGAAAATATTCTAAAAAATCATCCTTAAAATTATATTACCATATGATTTTCTTTTTGCTATATATTTTTATCTACTACGAATAATTAATTACATACTGTTATAGTAATGAAATTATTTTGTGTGTTATCATATATCACATTATGCCAATCTTTTATTGGCTTAGATTTTCCTCAATTAATAGGCATAATTTTCTTTAAGAAATTTATTCTGTTTAATAGACTGTAGTTTGAAATAATAATTGAAGAGATAAAAAACAGTAAATATTCAACATAGGGTGGAGCTGATGAAAGATAACATATTATGTTTATTATTCATTTTTGGCAGATATTAGTAACATTTTCAATTTTAAAATGATTTCAAGAAACTTGAGTTCCACTAGTTCACCTTTTCTTTTATATTTAGGTATCCAATTTGTTTACCAGAGATGAAAAAGCGGACATCATAGCTGAATTGACACCTACAATGAAAAGAGAAAAACCTAGGACGCCCCCCACACCCGAGAATGTTCTGGATTATTTTCAGTACAGGACGCGCAAGAATCTGCATGTGGTACTTTGCTTCTCTCCGGTAAGAAGATAACAAAGAAAATTAATATTTTATGAACAATTAAAGTATATAGTTTGATTTTTTGTATTGACAGGGATATAAGTTTTCAAGCACATACTTTTAACAATAAAGATGCATGCATATCAATTAAAAACAAATTTAAATATAACCAGTGAAATCAGCTACGCAAAGATCTAACATGCCCCTGAATAATACTCATTATTTTTGCATTTAGTTTTCAAAACGAAACAATTATTTTTATGTTTTAAATATAATTATTTTATATTCTACTGAGAAATTGTGTGCTATAAATTTAGTAATAAATGTTCAAAATGTCCACATTTTCTTGGTGGTAAATAAAGAAAATACTGCATCATATTTCGAGAAAAGTTAATATGAGTGACTTCTCAAATTGCAATTTTCAGTTATTATTTTTTGAGGTCCTTTATTTAATATTGGAAATGCTCAAAAACCAACAATTCTCAACATTTAAATGAAATAAAATAAGATGCAACAATTGAATCTTTTGAAGAATGTAATGCTATTTAAAATGATGATCGCCTAAATAAGCGAGTTCTGTGCGTTAACATTGTATCCTTCAGTTAATATTCATCATCAATGGGAAAAGACTGTTTCATTCCAAATAATGGGATTCTGTGCTAATTTAAACAAATTATCTCAGCCATTAAAATCTGGTTTATGCTCCAAAAACTTGTCCAAAGGAAACTTCATTTATGTGATACTCTGAATTAGTATCTATGAAGAAAAATAATTTTCAATTTATTCTACAATATAAATAAACTGCCCTGCAAGGAAGATATGCTAAAATTAAAAAAATTCAATAAAGATTAAAAACATTTAACAAAGGATAAAGTAAAGAGAAACATATGAAATTAAACTAATATTAGAAAGTTTTTAGAAAAGACTGTGTATAGTAAGTTTTCAAATTAAACTGAATTCGCACAATTTCGAGAATTACTGTATAATTTTAATGGAAGCCACTTTAATAGCTGTTACACAACTGATGAGCAAAAACAGTATTAATATACTGTTATTTGAGCTGGTACTTAAAGCATACTATTTTAAAAATATATAGCATTATATTTCTATTACTTTCTAGTATGTATTTCATCATTAAATAATCTCTGACTAAGAATAATACAAGATACAATCTGGGAATAATACAAGTTACAAACTGGGAATAATACAAGATACAATCTGTGAGAATAATACAAGTTACAATCTGGGAATTATACAAGATACAATCTGGGAATAATACAAGATATAATCTGTGAGAATAATACAAGATACAATCTGGGAATAATACAAGATACAATCTAGGAATAATACAAGATATAATCTGTGAGAATAATACAAGATACAATCTGGGAATTATACAAGATACAATCTAGGAATAATACAAGATATAATCTGGGAATAATACAAGATACAATCTGTGAGAATAATACAAGATACAATCTGGGAATAATACAATCTAGGAATAATACAAGATATAATCTGTGAGAATAATACAAGATACAATCTGGGAATTATACAAGATACAATCTAGGAATAATACAAGATATAATCTGGGAATAATACAAGATACAATCTGTGAGAATAATACAAGATACAATCTGGGAATAATACAATCTAGGAATAATACAAGATATAATCTGTGAGAATAATACAAGATACAATCTGGGAATAATACAAGATACAATCTGTGAGAATAATACAAGATACAATCTGG